>RJWJ010003349.1:0-87678 GCA_004363605.1 Indri indri
ATGGAATGTTACTCAATCATAAGAAACGACAGTGATCTAGCACCTCTTACACTTTCCTGGATTAAACTTAAGCCCATTATCCAAAGTGAGGCACCACAAGAGCAGAAGAACGGGCTCCACTTGTACTCGCCATCAAATTGGTACTAACTGATCAACACTAGGGTGATCACATGGCAGAAATACTCTCTAGGGATTAGGGGGATGGGGGGCAAATCAACAACTAAAGGACACGGGGGGCACTGTAGAGGGGGAAGGGCATGCCTTTAACCCTCACTTGGGTGAGGCAAAGACATAAAGTGTAACCGTAATGTTTGTACCCTCACAATACCCTGGAATAAAAAAAAAAAAGTGAGAATTTTTAAAAGACTGTGTGTGCGCATGTGTGTGTTCGAGAAAGAGAGAGATTGTCTCATTGAAGTGTTTTTAAGTCTGAAAATTTTTCTGAATTTTCTTTTTTTTTTTTGAGACAGAGTCTCACTCTTTTGCCCAGGGTAGAGTGCCATGGCATCAGCCTAGCTCACAGCAGCCTCACACTCCTGGGCTCAAGCGATCCTCCTGCCTCAGCCTCCAGAGTAGCTGGGAATACAGGTGCGAGCCACCACACTCAGCTAATTTTTTATCTCTATTTTTAGTTGACTTGCTAATTTTTTCTATTTTTAATAGAGACGGGGTCTCGCTCTTACTCAGGCTGGTCTCGAACTCCTGAGCTCAAACGATCCACCCGCCTCGGCCTCCCAGAGTACAGGCGTGAGCTACCGCACCCGGCCTTTCTGACTTTTCTTGAGCATAAAGAGTCCTTTCTCCTCTTTCCTTTCTTTATTTATATTTTTAATAAATCAGTAAATTTATTGTTGCTAAAAATCATTTGAAACATTTTTTTCTACCACTTCAGCAGTATTTCAACAGAACCGTAATCTTCTTGATAAAGTGAAATTGCACTGGTTCTTAAGGAAACAGGACAATCTCAAGAATGTGTAAATAGTCTTAATCTTATTTCCTCACCTCCTTTAAAGAACAGAGATTCATTTAGTTAAAATTCCCTTTGGCAACCATTTATGCAGTTTCTGGATCTTCCATTACAGAGACTTGATTTCTTTGTTGTTCACCGAAAATAGAGGTGGTTCTCAATTTTTTTGTGTTTGCTGAACATTGCTGGATATACATTTGGGGCAGTGCATTCAAAGTGAGTAAAGTACGAGCATCTCACTAACCTGCTGCCCGTCCTGCGTTCCAACAGGATCAGGAGGTGATTTTCTGACACGTGAACGTGTCTTTCTTTGGCGTTGGACTGACGGTAGAATATGGGTCTTACCATTTATACTTCTTACTACAACAAGGTGTACCTACCAGACGTGCTATTCCACCACACTGTGGAGCCTCGGGCGCAGGAGTGCAGCGAGGAAGCTTTGGAGTCATGCAGCCCTGAATTTGAATCCCAGTTATGCCATTTATCAGCTGAGTGACATTGGGCAAGTTGTTTATCCTCTCTGAATCTACATTCATCTCATGTGGAATCAAGGCAATAATATGTCCCTTATAGAACTGTTGTGAGGATCAGATGAAATGATGGATGTAAGGTACTTAAAACACAGTGACCTCTCAGTGAGTGCCAGCTATTGTCATTATCAGTCTTTCAGATGTTTTTGAAAGTCCCTTATCTTTGCGATAGATTGAACTGCCTGTGTCTAGAAGGTTGACTATTTCAATGATGTCTCTCCACCAGGGGCTTCCGTGCTTGTCTCCCAGCACACTCCCTAATAACCTGCAGTCCCGGATGAGTTATGGTTATCGATGGTGTTGTCTTTCCAACAAAGTCCTCAAACCTCTGACTCATGCACATCTGGACCAAGCCGGTCTGTTCTTTGCCACCCACACTTACATCTTTATCAAGGGCTACCACTTCCCTGATTCCTAAAGGCCCAGAGCAGATAAAGCCCTAAGGTTAGTTTCTATCCTAGGTGAAAGTTTCAGGCAGCTTCTCCTTGGGACAGGAGTTTGCTTCAAAATCAAGGGCTTCATCCGAAGGCTCGGGTCTACCACGTAAAGGGCCAGCCTTAACCCTTACTATCTGCACTCCTCTTGCTGACTCTGCCAGCTCATCATGGACACTAGCTGGGGACGCTGGAGAGGGGATCCGTGCTTGGATGGACTTTATGATTCTTTCAGCACTGACAGCCTGGACCTGCCTGGTTTTATGACCCACTTCTTCTCTCGAGCAGTCGCCTCTTAACTGCTTCTGCACCAGTCTGCTTAGAGATGCACACCAAATCCCATCATCCCCTGGCACTCTCAGGTGGGTTCCTTGCCCTGACGTCGTAGCCCTCTGCCACCTGCAAGACCCTGGCACTGACACGTACCCCTCTTTGCTGCTCCAGTGTCAAAGTTGGAACAGCCGCAACGGTACAAATCTCCACAGTTGGAGTCACCGTAAACCAGAGAGACAAAAACATGAATCATTTTGTGGAAAGTAGCTGAATACAAGACTAGAAATTCTGAGCTGACTTTGGGACTGAAGAAATTTCAGCACATCAATATTAGTTGGATAAAGGGGAGAGATGATGAATGATGATGTTTTTTAAGCATTTGGCTATAGTCCAACAGGATGACATCTTGGTTATCAGATAAGAGGTATATATATCTAAGCATAGCTTCAAAAGATGTCATTATTTTATTTGTTGGTCTTAGATCAAGTTAGAGATAAGACAAAGACTGCTAGACAAACATCATAATGGAGTAAGTTTACTCAAATAACAGTCGCTTGTTGTCAGGAGTCGCTCATTCATTTGACAAACCAACACATTTTTCTTGACTATCCATTTTGTGCCAGACAGCATTCTAGATGCTGAGGATAGCTCCAAAGCACCTGGGAGATTTGATCATTCAGCGGCAGAGACTGGCAGGTGACAGATAATCCCAAAATAGTCCATGCTGTCAGGGAGATTTGTAAGCAGTCCCGAGGAGTGGGGGAGGGAGGGAGACAGTCTCCGGGGGAGTCTAGAAGTCTCCCCAGAGGTGAACACACCCTGTGCATGAGAGGTAAGTTCCCTTTGTGTTCTGTCTCTATGCAGAATCTTTTCTCCCTGGCCATCTGGAAGTTCCCAAGTTTGGAGAATTATTTGGACTTTAACTAATTTTAATATCTTTAAATTTTAAGGACATTCAAACCAAAGTATTGACACAGTCTGGAAGAAAACCATTAGTAATAATAAATGTCTAGTTACCTCTAGTGAGATACGCTTGATGAATACAAGATTGAAATCATTTGAACATACCTGAAGGATAGCCAAGCTTCAGAACTTTGCCTTAATGATTCTGAAAGACAAAAACAGGCATCCGAAGTCAGTCCCCCTTAGGCAGCGTTTTGCTAATTCTGCTTGTTTTACTCCAGAATCCTCAGGGTTTTAAAAGATAGCCCATGAGAACCAGAGACCTATAAATTAGTCACATTTTCACTCTTGATAATATTAGTAGGAATCTAAGTACCAACTATGAAAAGTTCATTACAAAACTAAAAAGAACTAAATCTTAAATACGAAAAATATGTTCAAAACAAATAATGCAGGAAGGGAAAACAGATTCTGTGGCAAACTCTCCCTTCCGAAGAACAGCCTTCTTTTCCTCCGTTCTTCCTCCCTCCCTGCCTCTCTCCCTCCTTCTTCCTTTCTCTTTCTCTCTCCTTCTATCTCTTCCTTTTTCCTCCTTTCTGGTGCATACTTCTTTCTCTTGGTGTAACTTTGATTCTTCAAATGAATCAAACTCCAGCTCTTCGTGGCTTGCTCTGGAGCCAGGGGGTCAATCTGCAAAGAGGAATGTATCACAGGATGCATTCTAACCTGGCCACTGCCTTTAATCTACACATTTACTACAACTGTGAACCGTAATTCGTTGAAACTACAATTTTTCAAAATGCACGTGGAAAGCACCATTGAGAGGGCAGATGGGACTCAGGTCCACTGCCGCCCACTGCCTTTCCCACTTCTTCTTCTTCTTTTTTTTTTTTTTTTGAGACAGGGTCTTGCTCTGTTGCCCAGGCTGGAGTGCAGTGGCATCATCATAGCTCACTGCAACCTCAAACTCCTGGGCCCAAGTGATTCTCCTGCCTCAGCCTCCCGAGTAGCTGGGACTACAGGCGTGTGCCACCATGCCTGGCTAATTTTTTAAAATTTTTTGTAGAGACGGGGTCTCACTCTTGCTCAGGCTGGTCTCAAACTCCTGGCCTCAAGTGACCCTCCTGACTTGGCCTCCCAAAGTGGGATCATAGGCACGAGCCACCATGCCAGGCCCTTTCCCACTTCTTTATCGCCCTCCATCGCTGCCCCTTCCTAGCACTCTCCACTCTGGACTCCGCTCGCCTACTCCTTTCCCATCCCCGCCATCTACTAGCTACCTGCTGCTTATTTGCATATTCCCTTCTCCAGGAAAGATATCCTTAAACCTGACCAGGCCAAGCCAAGTACCCCTCCTTGGGGCTCCAACTTAGCCCTTTCCCTGCCTTGTAATGACCTGTTTTTATTTTTAAAGTTTATCATGAATACATTCCTTTTCTTTTTTCTTTTTTTTGAGACAGAGTCTCAGTAGGTGGCCCAGGCTGGACTCGAACTCCTGGACCTGGGTGATCCTCCCACCTCAGCCTTTCAAGTAGCTGGGACTACAGGCTTTCGTGCACTCTTTTATCTTCAGTCTTTTATCACTCTTTTATCTACAGAGAAGCTCAAAAAATATTTGTGAAATGAATGAATTTGGTCACCATGTAAATCAATAACTAGAATTGTAATGATGGTGACTGTCCAGTATGCATGTGTAATGTGTCAGGCACTGTGCAAAGCGCTGTACATGTATGTAATCTCATTTAATCTTGGGCTCAATGAGGTAGATATTATCATTCTCATTTTACAGAGGTAGACCCGGAGGCTTGAGGGATTAGGTAACTTGCTCAAGGTTAGGGCAACAGAGGATCAGAACTGACATCCTATTGGTTTGACTCCAGAGTTCATGCTTTTTACCTACCATTCAATTTTGCAGCCTCTTCAACAGATGTACAGATGTCAGGTTTTTTGTTTTTTTTTTTTTTTTGAGACAGGGTCCTACTATGTTGCCCAGGCTGGACTCGAACTCCTGGACTCAAGCCATCCTCCCACCTCAGTCTCTCGAGTAGCTGGACTACAGGCCACTGTTCCCAGCTCAACAGATAACCAGCCTGTTCTTAGAGATTGCGTTCTCTTGAAACAGGAACCTTTTAGATGATTTCTTTTTGCACTTATTTCTTCAGACTTCAGAACAAAGGCTTGTTAAGATGCCAGTCAAGTTGACTTGGTGATATCTTTCTATAACATTACCCCTGACATGTTATGTTTTCAGGCTCAAAATTCTTTTTAACTCAATAGGCTTTGTGATGTAGTAGAAAAAAAAGAATAAGTTACACAATAGCTAAAATATGGAAGCTACTCAAGTGTCCATCATCCAATGAATCAATAAGCAATATGTTATTCCTTAAAAAGGAAGGCCGGGCGCAGTGGCTCACACCTGTAATCCCAGCACTCTGGGAGGCTGAGGTGGGAGGATTGCTTGAGGTCAGGAGCTTGAGACCAGCCTGAGTAACATAGCAAGACTGCGTCTCTACAAAAAATAGAAAAATTAGCTGGGCATGCTGGCACACACTTGTAGTCCCAGCAACTCAGGAGGATCACTTGAGCCCAGGAGTGAGGTTGCAGTGAGCTATGATCATGCCACTGCCATCATGTCCAGGCAACAAAGGGAGACCCTGTCTCCAAAAAAAAAGGAAGTTCTGACATATTTTACAACGTGGATGAACCTAGAAGACATATAAGCCAGTAACGAAGAACAAATACCTTATAGTTCCACTTGTGTGCGGTACCTAGAATCGTCAAACTCACAGAGACAGAAATCGGAATGTTGGTTGCCAGGGGCCAGAGGGAGGGAAGATGGAGTGTGTTTAATGGGCACAGAGTTGCAGTTTGACAAGACGGAGAGTTCTAGTAATGGATAGCAGTGATGGCTGCATGACATTATGAATACATAGTATTTAATTCCATAGAACTGTACACTTCAAAATGGCTAAGATGGTAAATTTTATGTTATGTGCATTTTACCACAATAAAAAAAATTCGAAGGGAAGTAAAGAATGAACTGGTCGTGCCTCCTGCTGGCTTGGTCTTGAGCAAACCAAAGGCTTCAGGCAAGTCTCTCGACCCCTTTAGACTTCCAAATCCTCCTGTGCAAGTGAGGATCTTTTCTGGCACTTACATTTTTGGATCCTGAGAGCTATTCTTCCAGGATCTCCAATTTTCTCCATTCTTACTCTTGAAAGGCCTCCATAGAATGACATGTTTTGTGAATTTAATTTTGGCACTTTCTTTTCTTTTTCAGAATGCCTGCCTAAGAAGATGAAATAGAGAACTAAATTAACTGCCTAAAATAATTCCAACCAACAAGAAGTGCTAATAAGTCCATTTTTCTGGCCTTCACCCGAACACACTGGCTTGTCTGACCTCCCTTAACCAAGTAGTGCGATCTCCGATGTCCCACTGTCCTATTCCTGTGAGGACCCAGCTACACGTAGTCAGGTCCTTCACTGTCCAGACAGTCATTGTAACACAATGTTCCGGCAACCGCAGGAGAGAAGACCGACTTTGAAGCCAAGTCCCAGAAGACAGAATCTTAATTGGGAACAGCAGAAAGAAATCCATTTCAGTAGAAAACTGTCCGTAGTGCAATGTGGGGTTGTCTGTGATTATTCCCAAGGGAGTCTTCACTTATCGAAGTCATTGTGCCTAACAGATAACAGTTGTTTTTCTCAGAGAAACCAATTGAGAAAGGGAAGACCACAGCAAGGTCAGGTCTAAGGAACAGCTGGCATGGCAGGCCTGGGAATGGAGGGAGCTAAGTCCGGTGATTCGTTCACACCCGGACTGGGGCTTGTCAAAACTTCAACATCCGCCCCGCCCCGAGCCTGGGGTTCCTGTTTCCTCAGAGCTCGTAATCAGGGGTCTTCAGCTCCGGGTGGCCTGTCGTTCCAGTCTACGCCGCCTGTCCGACTGTCCTACCCCGCTTCCCCTTCCCGGTTTCCTCTCCCGCTTCCTCCGCATCCTTCCCTTTTCCCTCCTCTGCAAACGCTCCCTCCCAGATCGCTCTGGAAAGTCAAATTCAAGACTCAGTCTTTCATTATATGAGAAGAACTGAAAACAAGAGTGAAACATCAAAGGTGATTTTCTAACATAGAATTTTCATGTTGGAAGTGTCTTTAGAGAGTCCTCAGGCAAACCTCTGCATGTAACCACCGAGTCGACCCGCCTGCGGAGTGAAAGCGATTGTCTCCGGTGGTTACACCCCTGGAGCAGGGATGAAAACCCGGGCTCCCCACACCCAGGTGTTCTCACTATCATCTGATTACAGTAACACCTTACACAATGATAAAATTCTGCACCGCACAAGGCACTTTCCTATATGGACTTAGCCTGGGAATTAGGTTATTATTATTCAAACAATAAGGCTACATGAGTCTCTTCCATTGGGTCACCTATTAAGTGGCAGAGTTGGCCTCAAACTCTGGAGTCTTGGGCCATCTGCTTATTACACTGTCTTCCTATGCATGCTCACACTTGTATTTTATTTTATTATTTATTTAAAATTTTTTTTTTTACAAAATTGAGACAGGGGTCTCATTTTTGCTCTGGCTGGTCTCGAACTCCCGAGCTCAAGACTTGTATTTTAGAGTCAAAGTTGCACACACAAATTTATAAACGGTAACAAAAATGATCTGGCTTGAGTGATAAGCTCCTAAGAGTGAGATCAGCACCATAAAATGATTTGGGAAAAGTCTATTTGTTCAGGTGGTGCCTCCTGGCTCAGTAAGCACCATGACCAATCTGAATCTTTCACCCAAAGTTTTCTCTGAAATTTAATACTCTGTATTTCAGGCCTACGTATCTCATCTGTTTTATCATCAGTCTCATCCTGAGACTCAGGATAGAAGGAGCACAGCTACATTCTAGGGCAGGAACAACAACAAATACATGAAAAATACGAGTTAGAGCTGTGGTTTCTGGTGTCATGGTGACTAAAGTGATACTCAAAGCTGTTTGGAGGCTTATGTAACCTGCTCTGTTTTCACTTACTACTATATCATGAATGTTTTTCATGCCCACAAATGTATTTCCATAATAGGATTTGTAATAGGTACATAGATTCCACTTTATGTGTATGCTATACCTTCCCTTTTTTTTTTTTTTGAGACAGAGTCTCATTCTGTTGTCCTGGGTAGAGTGCAGTGGCATCAGTAGCTCACTGCAACCTCAAACTCCTGGGCTGAAGCGATCCTCCTGCCTCAGCTTCCCAAGTAGCTGGGAACTACAGGTGTGCACCACCATGCCCAGCTAATTTTTTCTCTTTTTGGTAGAGATGGGGTCTCACTCTTACTCAGGCTGCTCTTGAACTCCTGGCCTCAATTGATCCTCCCCGCTCAACCTCCCAGGGTGTTAGGATTATAGGCATGAGCCATGGCACCCAGCCCATTTTTATTTTCATTTATAGTGAAAGAAAGCTGTTTTTCAAGCTTTCCGAAAGTAATTTTGAAGAGTTGTGATAAATAACCTAGTTACAAAATTAATTGGCACCCAAACAAAATTAGAATGATAGAATCTTAGAGCTAGGAAAAGCTTAGAAGTAAGATTCAAGGCCCCCATGTAGATTTACGTTTGTAATGAGGTTCCAAGCACCGTAAATTTGGGCATTGATAAGGGAGAAAAAAAGTTTGGTCCAGTGATACTCAGTACACAATTTGCTAGGCACAGGTGGGAAGCAAGAAGGAAGAGATTACAGCCTCCTCCGTCTAGCTTAGAGAAGGAGCTATACGTGGAAGTTAATGGGGTGAGGGGAGGGTAGTGGCTACATGATTTGTGGGGCCCAGTGCAAAATGCAGCGTGAGACCCCTTTCAAAAATTAAGAATCTCAAGACGGCGATAGCGGAGCATTAAATCAAGTACAAGTTGCCTGCCCGTGAAGCCAGCTCTGATTAGTGTTTAACTGTTGTCCTCTCCCAACGAATTCAGGTGCTGGGGCTTTTCCCTCCATGTCCAGAAGCTCACCCTCTGTTCCCCATTACTTACAAATATTTCAGGCTTCAAAAGGGCAATAAAGGCCTATATCCACACTGGCAGATATCAGGACATTGGTTATGCAAAGGGGCATGAGGACAGCTGCAGTGTAGGTCCACATGCCACACTGAAGAGAAGTCTGGCTTGATGGTTCCTTTGTCTGAGTGACTTGCTATGTTCACTTGAATAGCAGGAGTCTCAAAGAACCTTCCGGCAATGGGAATAAAGCAAAACTTCTTTGTCACATCCTTCCCAGATGCTCCATGGCACAGTGTTTGCATAGCTTAGCAATTCTGGGCCCTGCCTTAGAAGTCCCACCCAGCCCACCCACCCTCACATACTTTGACTTTGCAATTCTCGCTCTCAAATGTTCAGGCTAAAACCCTGTCTCTAAACCCTGGCGCTAAAATTTCCTCTAAGGAGGAATGGCACATGCCAGTGAACGGCTTTGGAGGGAAGGCTTTGGGAAGAGACCTTGTTCAGGAAGCTCGTTGCAGAATAACGAGTACGTATGCAGCATTTGGGCCACGAGACAAACCACCCGAGACAATTGCACCTGGGCCTCCACGATCTTATGCATCACTTGAGAAATGAAATAGGACATAACCCCTGCCTTGGGCAGATACCATCTGACACCAAATCGACACATGGCTGGGACCGGTTCGAATGGGTGGTGAAAAAGGTATTAAACTAGAACCTAAGCATCCTACTTTCTTGATTTGACTCAGCCTCTTCCTGCTCCGTGAGTTTAGGTAAGTTGCACCATCTCTCTGGCTCTCATGACCTTGTCTCTGTAACGCGGAGGTTGGACTATCTCGACTGTTGGGTCTTTTCCTGTGCAGGAAGAGAAATTCTACACACACTTTGTTGAAAAGGTGTTGAGAGAAGATAGGGTATAAGGAAAAAGGAAAGAGCCTGTTCAAGGGACAAAGAGTTTGTTCATTGACATAAACAATGAAATACCCAGGGAGGATGAATCATGTCCAGGAAACCGGAGAAGACAAGGGAAAGGACTAATATTTAGGGATTGAGATAATTCGCTGCAGAGCGTGTCAGGGTGGCGGTCCAGAGAGCTGAAGTATGTTCAAGGGCAAGTTCTTGGCTTTGTGTAATATAAGAGGCGGGGAAAAAAGGCTAGATGGGATACAGATTTTAATTTCAAACTCCAAGAGGTTATTATAAACAACTGGAGAGAAGGTTGTTTTAAATCGTGTTTAATGTGAGTATTCACTTGCTGGCAGGGATCAGCGTTTCCTATAAATACCACTTCCATCTCCTGGAATGAAGCTGTAGCGGGTAAAGTGTCAGGAGAAGAGGTGGAGAAAGAGCCGGGAGGGAAACCTGGAGCCTGAGCACTTGGCATGAAATTGGGGAAATTGAGCTCCCCTCCTTTTTATTCTGTTTGGAACTGATGGCAAACAATTGCCTTTTGAATGGCTGTGGTCTTATTAATATACATTTTTTTGCTTTGCTTTTGGGTATTTAATGTGCTCTCCAGAGAGCGGTTCAAAGCATTTAAAATAGCACTTGCCAATTTCTCCTGCTTCTAATTAATACCAAGTGGTTTCAAGCTGATTCTACATAAGCAAAATTAAGTGTGGGGTTGAGCTTTGGAGCCAGAATGATCTAGGTCCAGCTCGCTGCCCTGCTGCTTGCTAGCTATGTGACCTTAGGAAAATTATACAACCTATGAGAATTTCGAATGTATCTTCTTTATAATGAGAATCGTTATGATTTTTAAATAAGACAAAATAGGGAAAACACCTAACACAGTTCTTGACACATAGTAGGAACTCAACAAACAAGTAGCTATTCTGTTCCCTACCTACACCTCCCTCTCCCTGAGAGGAGATGCTTGTGATTTTGGAGGCCTGAATTACAGTTGACCCTTGAAGAACTGGATGGTCCCCCCAGCTCCACCTTGACCCCGATGCAGTTGAAAATCCAAGCATAACTTTTGACTCCCCCAAAACTTAACTACTATTCACCCGAAGCCTTACCAATAATACAAACAGTCAATCAACACTGTATTCTTACAATAAAGTAAGCTAGGGAAAAAAATATTATCAGGAAAATCGTGGCTGGGTGCGGCGGCTCGTGCCTGTAACCCTAGCACTTTGGGAGGCTGAGGCGGGAGGATTGCTTGAGGTCAGGAGTTCAAGACCAGCATGTGCAACAGCAAAACCCCATTTCTATAAAAAATTTTAAAAATTAGGGGCAGTGGCAAGCGCCTGTAGTTCCAACGACTCAGGAGGCTGAGGCAGGAGGGTCGCTTGAGCCCAGGACTTTGAGGTTGCAGTGAGCTGTGATCCTGCCACTGCGCTCCAGCCAGGGCGACAGAACAAAACCCTATCTCAGGGAAAAAAAGAAAGAAAGAAAGAAAAAAGAAAAAGAAAAGAAAATAGTAAGGAAGAGAAAATATGTTTACTATTTATATATTCATAGAGTAAACGGATCATCATAAAAGCCTTCATCCTTGTCTTCACGTTGAGTAGGCTGAGGAGGAGGAGGAAGGGTTGGTCTTGCTGTCTCAAGGAAGGCAGTTCCCGAAGAAAATCTGCATAAAGTAGACCTACACAGTTCAAACCCGTGTTGTTCAAGGGTCAGCTGTATTAGCACTGACACTTACTTTGGTTACATTACCCAGGATGACCACTCACCCTGCTCCATTGTGTGCCTGTAGACAGAGGCTTAGGCAAGAGCCTCTCCTAAACATCGCAGCTTTTTATTTGACTCCTGCATGACTCAGTAGTCCCATGTGCCTGCAGTGCCCATTCAGCCCTTCCCACCCGAGCCCACTCTCAGGTTCCTCCCAGCAGGTAGCTGATACAGACTTTACCCCACCCCTTTCAACTATGGGTCCCCTCACACTACACTGTGCATATACCACAATGGATTTCCCTTGCCACATTGTGTTGTTATTATCTGTTTATATGTCAGTCTCCCCCACTGGTCTGTGTGTCCTGAGTGCAGGAACATGGTATTCAGCACAACATTTGCTGAATGGAAGAATAAAAATCACCATATCTAAAACCACTTTTTCTCATAAAGTTCAGCTTCCTCCTGGCTTTCCCATTTTGTTGATGCCAGCCAGTTCTTCCAGAAGTTCTCTCTACAGACCAGAGTAAACCTTCCCTCGCTTCCTGTTACCTCAAATAGGGTCATGTGACAGTCCTTGGCCAAGAATGGTGACCAGAGGCTGAGATTATGTGACTGGCAGAGCCACGCACTCAGTTCTTCAATGCAAGGATGTAATTGTTTCTTCTAAAGCACACACACCAGCATTTGGGTGGGGGATACTTAAATTAAAAGTGGGATAGTACCAGCAAAAATGGGAATGGATGTTGAGAAGACAACTACAATATCCGGAACATCAGTGAGAAAGCAATGGAGATGAGGCACATTCAATTTTGTCTTAGAATGTCGTTCTTTTGTATTTCCCTACTTGGTATGGCACATTTATGTAATTTTGGTTGGGTTGGGTTCCAATCTACTGAGGCCAAAATTGGGGAAAATATGTGTGGACCTAAGTAACGGCTTTGGTGCCAAGATACTAGGATTACTTGGTTCCAAATTGGACTTGGCAGTGTTCGTGTAGTGAATGTGTGAAGCTAAGAGTCCCCAAGATTTACACATTACTGCATGCTGCCTATAAACACAAACGTCCCCTAACTAGGGGAAGGTCGTGTGGACAGGCTTGCTCCTCCTGTCTCTTTGGATAATTCCTCTGTGACTTTTCGTGCAGATGGGAAGATGAACTGAGAGCAGATTTGAAATTGTACACTTAGAGAATGGGATTATATTATATACAATGCTTTGTCAAAATGCACTTCTTAAGAGTTGAAGTTGGAACGTTGCCTTGCTTCTGCCTGACTCCATGAAACCAGTATGAAATTCCCTAAGGTTCTTCATGTCAGGCCAGCCTTCTATCCTCAATGCTCAAAGGAGCCACAGTGCCGGAGAAGGGTGTCCTAGAACTAAGAGTACATTTTCACTTCCCTATTCAAAAATCTACAGTGGACCCACACCACTGACTATTTGAAACACAAACTCCCGGGCCTCACACTCAAGGGCAGCTGCATTCTGGTTCCGACAGTGCAGAGTCCTCATCAGACTCTTTTACGCACTCGACATTCCAGGCAGCCTGGAGATACATGTGTGCCGCTCGGTACCCACTCGAGGCCTTGACCTGCTTCCTGCCGTGGGCCATTTCTTCAACCTTGCACGCCCTCCCTCCTCCACCCTTTCCTTCAAACTGCACCTGGCAGGTTCGCTCCTCCCCAGCCTGAAGCCATCTGTCCTGCCTCAGTGATCTCCTAGCTCTTTGCCTACGTACCTCATGTGTCCGGTGCTGAACACGCGAACAGAATGTAGGTCTGTGCTTGTGATATCTTCCTTGCATCCCTGAAGGTTACTTTTGTTAGAAAACAAGAAAACACTGGGAAACTATCTCCACATAGGTAATAACAGTTTTCAAAATTTTGCTTTATTGTTGAGAAAAGTTCTTTACTAGAAAGATTTTTGTAAGTCAGTATCATATTTAATCCATTGGAGCACATTTGTGAGAGAGAGTGATAATTAAGATCCCAATTTATAATATACTTTCTTTCGCTTCAATGTTTTTTCTTTCATGACTTACATTGCCAACCCAATACCAGTCTGCGGGCACAGCGCTCTTACGGGGTAAAGAATGAAGTGCTGATGCATATTCCACATCTCGATTCATTAGAAAACAGCTCTCTTCCCTTCCCTTTCCGCATACCCCTTTCTCTCTTTTCTGTTTGAATTGGCATAGAACCATGGCGTTTTTGCCAAATGAATAAGTTGACAGGAGAAAACCCATTTTTTTCAGCCAGAAGAGTGTTAGTGTTGATCTAGAGGGAAAAGGGTGCTGATACGCATCCTGGCAGATCCTATCACAAGACAAGCACCATGAGTGTTTGTGGAAACTCCAGCATGAATAAATAGATTGCCTGACAGTTGAAATAAATGTGCTCGCACTAAACTATCTAAATATGGTTGTCTTTTCAAATGAAGCAAGAGCAGGTCTAGATGCATGACAGTAGAGTGATTCCGAGCCTATTCCAATTCTAAATCTTAGTTGAACATGTATACATAGGTGCATACACAGAAGTGGTCATAGTTCTGACTTGTGCAGTTTTCTACATAGGCTGTTGCTAATGAGTTCCGTAAGAAGGCAGTGGGAATGGCTTATAACTATTTTGTCACATGTACAGATAGCCAAAATCCTTATATGTACGTCCCGGCAGGAACTTTTCTACCTACATCAATCAATCTTGGGAACTTCTAGCGATTTTTGAATGCTTCTCAACACAGACTGGAGGCACTGATCCTAGGGGCAATTTCGCTGAGAAAATTCCTACTGCACATCCTGACAGAGGTGTCCCAGGAACACAGAGCCTTCTGCTATATTTGCTTATGAGAAAGTAAAGAAAATGGATGAACTCAGAACAAGCTATTTGGGGCTAAGTGTCTGGGATACCAAGGGGATAATGAGACCTGAGTGATTAATGGGAGTCGGTGGTGGAGCCAACTGCGAAGACAGCAGAGCGCTCAGGAGAGGAGGCCTGAACCCTTCCCCCAACTTCCCTCTGTGGTTAGTGACAACTGCCCAGGCTACCGAGGGCAGGACAGGCAAACCAAAAATCAGACTCAGGCCCTCACCCACCTCCTCCCTGCCGTGCCATCTAGAGCAGGGGGCCATTGGTGTATAAGGAGAAAAAAAAAAAAAAATTTGGGACTCTTGTACATTGCTGGTGGAAATGTAACGTGGTGAAATTGCTATGGAGAATTGTATGGTGGCTCTCAAAAAGTTAAACATAGAATTACCATATGATCCGGCAATTTCACTTCTGGGTATATACCCAAAAGAGGTAAAAACAGGGACTCAAATAGATATTTGTACACCCATGACCACAGCAGCATCACTCACAATGGCCAAATGGTGAAAACAGCTTAGATTTCCATCAACAGAGAAACAGATACACAAAATTTATGGTGCACACCTACAATGGAATATTATTCAGCCTTAAAAAGGAAACAAAATTCTGATACACGCTACAACATGGATGAACCTTGAAGACATTATGCTAAGTGAAATAAGCCAATCACAAAAGGACAAATGTATGAACCCACTTATATCAGGTACCTAGAGTAGTCAAATTCATAGAGACGAAAAGTGGAGTAGCAGTTACCAGGAGCTGGGAGGAAAGGGGAATATGAAGTTATTGTTTAATAAGTACAGATTTTCAGGTTTGCAAGATGAAAATACTCTGGAAATGGATGATCGTGGTGGCTGCACAGTGTGAATGCACTTAATGTCACTGAACTATACACTAAAAAAGTGACTAAAATGGTAACTTTTGCGTAATGTGCATTTTACCACAATGAAAATAAATAGGTAAACAAATAAAAATAAACACTCTTAGTCTGTCATTTCATGATAAAGGTGACTTGTTCACAATGAGTGAGAAAGTAAATATTGTCTGAACAAAATTTGTGCTGTGGAGAAAGTATTATGAAACTGGATGTCTGGAAATATTTCCAGAATTCTGGAATTCTGTTGTCAAAAATAGTATGTGCAGCTATAAAAATTCTGATAGCTGCACATTTTAAAAACTTGGAAAGAAAATGTCTAGCTTCTTTTTGGAATCTTCTATTTCAAGAATTTTAATGGTTTTGAATCCACAGTACAGAAATGCAACACTTTTTAATTAGTTTGCAAGAACCAACTCATAAACATCAGGCAGTATGTGTTCACTAGCTGAATTTGAACAAATTCAGCTTTGTGTAACTGGTGGAGACAATTAAAATCACATATCATGTTTTAGAAAGTTTGACCAATGATGCAATTCTTCAATTATCTGTAAGAAGTCTTTTTCTGTATCATCCATTAAAAATCAAGTGCTATGTGTGTATACATGACTCTGTGTGTGTGTGTTGTGTGTGTGTGTGCGTGTGTGTATCTTAGTTCTGTCCACTGAATGAGCCTAGAAGCAGTGATATCCCAATAGTAATCAACATACCCAGTGCTTGGACCTTGGTCTTTAAATACCATCCTCCAATAAAAGTAACCAGGACTCCTAGAATGACTGATTCCAGGCCTGGGGCAGGGAAAATACAAGATGAGCCTACAGCACCTTGTAGTACAAGAAAGTAAGAAGTTACCCCACCCCCTAACCCACAAAAAGATGGTGCCTTGTCAAAGGGACATGGGAGCCAATCGAAAATAATTCAAAATGACCAAAACTGGAAAATTTTGAGCAAAAAAAAAAAAAAATCAAACCCAAATCATAAAATAAACATCCATGAGTTAATGCTGATATAAATAAATGATTGAATAAAGAAACAAAAAGGAGGAGAAAAGACAAATCTTTACAGAATTCCAAACAGTGTGTGTAGATACTACCTATCCATGACGTACAGCTTAATTCCCAACCCCCTTTCCCCAGCTTCCAAAGAGCAGAGGAGGGGAAGGAAAAAAACTGCAGCTCTCCAGCGGAGAAAGCTGACAAACACTGCCCCGACCAAGTGATGGTTCACATCCCCACGATGTCACGTGGCTGTCATGTTCCACTGATGGCATGTAAAGAGAAGGACACTTTACCTCTGTAGTATTCTTTAAAAAAAACTTAACTCCAGTCTAATCAGAAAAACATTAGACAAACACAAATCGAGGGACAATTTACAGGAAGTTTGGCTAATGCTTCTCGAGAATGCCAAGGTCATGGAAAGCAAGGAAAAACGGAGAACCTGTTACATCCAGAGGACACTGGGGAGACGTGACACCTAAATGCAGTGTGGGACCCTGGGTAGGACCCTGGAACAGAAAGAAGACAATAATGGAAAAGCTGGTGAAATCCAAATATGCATGGAGTTTAGTTAACTATAAGCTTCCAATATCAGTTTATTGGTTTTGATGAATGTACCATTGTAACATAAGGTGTTAATAAGGGGGAAACTGGGTGACCGGTATACACAAGTATGTACTCTCTTTACAACTTTATGTAAATCTAAAATTATTCCAAAACAAAAAGTTTATTTTTGTTTTAAAAAAGCATCAAAATATATTGAATTGAGGACCAAACTTGAAAATCACTACATCACAAAGTATTAAATCAAGATGTTCATAACTACTAGGCTGCGCATGGTGGCTCACGCCTGTAATCCCAGCACTCTGGGAGGCCGAAGCAGGAGGATCGCTTGAACTCAGGAGTTCGAGACCAGCCTGAGCAAGAGCGAGACCCTGTCTCTACTATAAATAGAAAGAAATTAGTCAAACAACTAAAAATAGAAAAAATTAGCCAGACATGGTGGTGCATGCCTGTAGTCCCAGCTACTTGGGAGGCTGAGGCAGGAGGATCACTTGAGCCCAGGAGTTTGAGGTTGCTGTGAGCTAGGCTGACGCCACAGCACTCTAGCCCAGGTAAGAGAGTGAGAGTCTGTCTCAAAAAAAAAAAAAAAAAAGAATACAAAAAGATTTTCATAACTACTGAAGTTTTGACTATCATAACATCCCTAAAAATAAACATTTTGGTTTTTTTTTTGAGACAGAGTCTCACCCTGTTACCTGGGCTAGAGGACAGTGGCGTCATCATAGCTCACTGCAGCCTCAAACTCCTGGGCTCAAGCGATCCTCCCACCTCAGCCCCCAAAATGCTAGGATTACAGGCATGAACCACGGTATCCGGCCAACATTAATATTATTTATAACTGCAGTATGAGCAAAAATACATTTTCTTTAATTAATAAATGAAATGAATTCTTTTATAAACATTTATTTCATCTTTTTCTGACCTGTTTAAAACACCTGTTTTGCTGTATGTTCTATGATGCACTTAATATACTAACATGGTCATATGTTTTATAATTTATAGATGAATAAACATGTTTGGAGTACAGCCTCAAACATTTTCACTGGAATATGGGGCTGAAAATTGTTTGTGTATGAGTGGTTTAAGGATATAACCACCAAGCCATAACAGAAGTCAAGCCAGAATGTCTGGGTACAGGTAAGTAATCATGTACAAGTCACTTCACTTCTCCGAGTCTCATCTTTCTTATCCATGAAATGGGAATAGTAACACTACCTACTGTTAAAGTAAAGTGCCACATGACAGCAAGCAGGAATTCAGACTCGCAAAGGTGATGTCTATGGTACCAATGCCAAAAGCTAAAATCCAAAGTCAGGAAGGGCACCCAATGGAAAAGTGATTGCTAACTGAAATAACCCAGGGGGGTTTAAAATGCAGCCCCTTAGTCCCTCCCTGGGCACTTGAGGTGGCTGGAGTTGGACTGAGCACCCCTTCATGTCAGCTGAGGTCATGGGGTCACGGAGGCCTGGAAGCTGGGCCTGAGATTTTATCTTTGCATTCAAAACCTTGCTGTGATCCGTTCATTCAGAGGTGTCGGAGCCTGGGGAATGTCCAAACTTGAGAAAATTGGTTTATAAACCGGTTAACACATCTCTCTGCTAGGATAGCTGACGTGTTTTGCCATGGAGAGGGTAATACTTGGCCCACCGGCCGGGCAACACCTTTCCATATGAGTGCTTGGACCATGGAGGGTTAGAACTCAAAGAGCGGAGATCTTCATTCCTCTGCATGTTCTGAACAACTTGCTGCACAAATGGGAATTCCTTGGTGTGCTGGACAGAGGTTTCCTCTTCCAGATTCCCTGGTGGGGACCTCCTCTTTCTGTTGCCATGACAACATTCCTCTTCTTCATATCATCCAATTTTCACTGTGGGTGACAATCCAGGGACAAAATGTTAACAGAGATGGTGCCTGCTCCCTCTAACATCTATGGAGGCATGCTAATCTCATCAGTAGCGTCTCTAAACCCCACAGCAGGGCCTTTCACTCTGAAAGGGCTTCAGACCATCTGGACCTGTCTGGGTGAATTTCAATAGCTTCAATCTCAGAAGCTATTGCTGTTGTAGTGGCTGTCATTAAAATAATTTTAAAAAATAAAAAGAAGCTCAGAGGGTGGTATTTCCCTCACTTGGGCGTCACATCCTCTCTTGACCTTCCCCAACAGATGTGTCCCATCTTAACTCTCAGGGCCTTTCTTGAGGCTGTTTGTGTTTCCTCTGCGATGAGTAAGACACGATGATGATCTTGGGGTGTGTGTGCACTCGAGCCCTTCTGTTTCCCTCCTCACTGATCTTCAGAGATTTGAGCCTGAAACCAACTGCTGCGACTTCCTGCCCAGTGACTTCCTGTATAAACAAAAACAGCTTGTCAAGATCCAAACAAAAAAATACAAACATCTCCTTTTGTAGCACAGTTATACCATTCATTGCTCTTGGAAGAAGACTTTACATATACCCATAAGAAGCTGGACACTCCAATCTATAATTATTAAGATTCTTATCACATAAGGTTGGTCTCATTAAAAAAAAAATTATTGGTGCTGTGCAAAACACAACCATCTCTTTCATCTAAATGTTTTGAAAAGAAAAGCTACAGAAGTTATGGATTCCACTGTCAGAGGAGATTCCTTTGATAGAGGAATGTTTTTAATTATTTAAATACTTGCACAGCAAGCGCTCACGGTGGGATGGTTCCTAAAAGTATTACTGGGGTCTCACTGCAGGTACCCATGTAACTTTGTCAAAGCCACTGATTAAATAACATGGCATGAGGTAAAGTAGCGTGAGGGTGTGCATCCCACATGTAAACATGCGGCACTGAATATTAGCAGCCATCTATTTGCTTTGCTTCATTCACTTTCACCCCTGAGTAAACTGAAGTCTTACTAGATCCTATCCCACCACGGACTTGTAGGGTTGAGGCAGGGGGAACATGCTCCAGCCACAGACATCTGCTGGCTTTTTATCTTTTAAACGACAGTTAAAGAATAACATCAAAGACAAAGGAATATTTTCCAATCCATAGGCAATTAGGAGTAGCCTTGAGACTCCATGAAAATAGAATTTACCATTTCCTCTATCCCTTGGGAAAACATTTTCACATACAGAGAGGTAATTTCTATCCCAGGAATCTTTTTGACTGCTCTCATTAAAAGTAAGCACTGAAAAGGCTTTAAATAAGGTCAAAGTTGAACTGGCCAAACCCACTAAGCATTCCTTTTAACTTAGACATCCAGATAAGAGCGCACAGAATTCTTCTCTTTCCTTCTTTCTCCTTTCCTTCCATCCTGTTTTCTTTCCAAAAAAAAAACTCAAGTACCTATTATGTGCAAGGATTATATAGACACTCGGGATACAAAGATAAGTAAGACCGGGTCCCTAAGCTCAGATAACTGTCAAAGGTGAAAGCCAAATTATTAGGTCATTCATTCATTCATTGACCCAGACATTACCTATTGAGTGCCTACTCTGTGTGCCCTGCATTGCAATTACAATGCGATGTTCAGTTACCTGAGGATGCAAGTGAATGCTAATGCCACCTGGGTTAAAAATAAAAGGATGATGGCTGTTCATGTTCTCAGTTTCTCTACCTGCTTGTGTATTTAAAATATATAATAATAGTAAATAAAAATAAATGTGTTTATATGCTTCACTATCTAGATCTTTGACATAAAAAATTGTGACCAAGATTAAATGTAATAAAATACCCATAAGGCACTAAAAGGTATCAGCTGAACTGAAACTTAGTAATATAGCAATAATTTATGTCAAAAATAAGAAACTGGAGAAGAGATTCTTTCTGTGGAGTATGTTTAGAAATCTTCCCATTATTATACATATTTCTTGCCTGAGAGATGTGCCTCACCTATTAGAAGGTTTGTATCTGCCTACTTAGACTTGAAAAAATAAATTTAAAATACTATGTAATAATATACTACGTATAACTTTCTGGCAATAAGTTTCAAAATCATAAAGGAAATATGCATATTACTAGAAAAATGTAAATTACCTAAAATGGTTCAAGAAGAAACAGAAAATCATAATGGTTCTATATACATGAAAGAAATTGAATCATAAAAGAAATCATTAAAGAAATTGAATTCATAAAAGAAATTGAAGTAATTCAAAATCTTCCCTCAAAGAAAATACCAGACCCATTATTTTACTGTTAAATTCTACCAAATATTTAAGGATTAAATGATTCCAAGCTTTACAATATTTTCAGATTATAGAAATGGAGGCACTAATCTCAAATTCATATTCTGACACCAGCTTAACCTTAATGCCCAAACTGGTCCTAGCCAATACAATAGATTTTTTTAAAAAATTAATAGAGTTTGAAAGGGGGGAGGAAAACTGCCATACAGAGATGATATAGTTGTTCACAGAGAAGACCCAACAAAACAAGATTAGCAAAATTCCCAAATACTAAATCAATATGCTACCAATTGCCTTTCTCTTCGCCAGCTACTATTCATTAAAATATTCAATTCAATATTCAATACATATTAACACTAGCAATAAAAAATATAAAGTACCTAGGAGTAAGTCTAACAAAAGATGTATAAGACATATGTAAAAAATCATACAAATTTTTAAAGAAGCCATTAAAGAATAATTTTTTAATAATAGATGTTTATGGATACTCACTATGTAAAGCTATAACCACCCCCCCCAAATAATTTATGGATTCAGTGCAAAGCACTGGGATTACAGGCATGAGCCACCACACTCAGACCTAAAATTTATAAGGAAGACCAAACAACCAAGAATATAGCCAAGACATTTTCTGCTTTAGATATCAAAACTTATTATACAGTTGTAGTAATTAAAATAATGCAGTACTTGTGTAGAGACAGAATCAAGACAGACTCAAGGGGCCAGCCACAGACAGACCTAACATACAAGGAAAACTGCTAAGGCCATTCAATCTATGGTGCTGAAACAATTATCCATATGGAAAAAATGAAAATGAACCCCTACCTTACCCTATTCAAGGTGGATTAAGGAATTTATCAATTCAAGATAGATTAAGGAGCTTAAATGTGAAAGGCAAAATTTCAAAACTTTTCATATCAAGTTCAGTACCTTAACTCAGGAACAGATTTCTCAAATAAGACATAAAAACCCACAAGCCATACAAAAAAATATTGAAAAATTAAATTATACTATTAGTTACAACCTTCGATAGTCAAAAGATACAGTAGTCTTCCCTTATCCACGGGGGAGAGGTTCCAAGACCCCCAGCGGACGCCTGAAAGTGGGAATAGTACCAAACCCTACATATACTGGTTTTTCCTTTATATACCAACATACAATAATGGTTAATTTATAAACTAGGCTTAGTAAGACATTAACAACAATAACTAATAATAAAATAGAACAATTGTTACAATATACTATAATAAAGGTTATGTGAATGTGGTCTCTCTCTCTCTCTCTCAAAATACTGTAATATTTTTGGGCCACTGTTGACCGTGGGTAACTGAAACCTCTGGAAGTGAAGCCATGGATAGGGGAGGAGACCACTGTATTATAAAGAGAGTAAAAAAGTCATACATTGGGATAAGATTTTTAAAGCACATACAATGAATGGTTTCTATTATTTATAGTTGTATAACAAACTACTCCAAAATTTTCTGGCTGGAAACAATAATTATTGTATTACCCATGATTCTGTGAGTCAGGGACTTGGGCTGAGCTCTGAGGGGCAGTTCTGTCTCCTGAGACATCAGCCAGGTCACATGCGCATCCAGCTGGCAGCTTGGCTGGACCCAGAACTTCCAAGACAGCTTCACTCAGATGTACAGAGCATCAGTTAAGGTAGCTGGAGAGGCTGGGGGCTGCCTGGGCCTCTCCTTGTCTCTGCACAGTCTCTCTCTCCGTGGCCTCTCCCTCCAGCAGTAGCTGGAACTTTCCACGTGGCAGCTGGCTTCCAAGATGACGAAATGGAAACCACGAGGCCTCTAAGGCCTCAGCTCAGGGGACACACACCATCACTTCCACCTCATTCTGTTGATCAAACCAAGACACAGGGCCACCTCTCATCCAAGAGGAGGTGGGATAAACCCCACCTCTTGAGGAAAGGTGGCTTCCACCTACAGGAGCGGGAGGAATTGCTGGCAGCTTTCTTTGTAAACATTCTATGCACCAAATTTTAATATCCAAAACATATAAAGAAAAAAACGAAGTATATAAAGAATTCCTATGAATCATCAAGAAAAAGACAAAAACATAGAAAAATGTGCAAAACCACAGACATTCATAGAAGAGAAAACACAAATGGCCTGTAAACATGTGAAAAAATGCTTACCCTCATTATTAATCAGGGAAAAAATATTAAATCTACTGAAGAGAAGAAATTTAAAAGCCAGACATGACCACGTATTGGTGTGAACTGTTATACAGAGCTAGTGGGAGTATAAAATTATACATGACTTTATGTCTTTTTTCTTTCTTTCTTTCTTTTTCTTTTTTTTTTTTAGACAGGGTCTTCTTGCTCTGTCGCCCAGGCTGGAATACAATGGTGTGATCATAGCTCACTGGAGCCTTGAACTTCTGAGCCCAGTTGATCCTCCTACCCCAGCCTCCTAAGTGGCTGGGACAACAGGTGCATGCCACCATACCCAGCCAATTTTAAACAAAAAAAATGTTTTTAGAAATGGGGTCTCACTATGTTGCCCAGGCTGGTCTCGACTCGAACTCCTGGCCTCAAGTGATCCTTCCTCCTCAGCCTCCCAAAGTGCTGGGATTATAGCCACCATGCCTAGCCTTACCCATGACTTTAGAAAATGATTCTGCATTACCTAGCAAAGATGAGTATGTGTACATAGCAATTCCACTCTTGGAAAAATTCTTGTGCATACGCCCTAAAGACCAGTGCAATAATATTCTTAGGAGCATTTGGGGAGTGGGTGGGAACCATTAAAAACAACCCAAATGTCAATCAATGATAGAATGGATAAATAGACTGTGGTAGATTCATCTCATGGAATACTACAATGCAGTGAAAATGAATGATCCACAGCTAGACATGCATCAGTGTGGATGAAACTTGAAAACATATTGTTGAAGTGGAAAAAGTCACAGAAGACTATTTCGGTGTGATTCTATTTATATCAAAAGTTCACAAACAGGAAAAATTTAGAAATGTGTAGTTTAGAGGTCCAAACTTACATATGGTAAATGCCCACACACACACAGAGGTATGTGTGGGGGAAAATGATTAGCCCAGGACAGAGGGTAACTGAAGCAGGGAAAAGCAGCAAACACAGGACTTCAAAGACACCGGGAATGTTTTTCTCTCTCTCTCTCTCTCTCTCATGGTTACGTGTGTTTGTCCTAATATTATTCTAATATTTTCAGTCCTGATATTATTGGTTACATACACAGTTTGCACACGGAATGTCTCTCTTAAAGTGGCAAATGGCCTTTCAATAAATTGCTGAGAACAAACACCCTGATGAACAGAAAAATAACACTTTTTACATACGACGAGGAGGGGGGCGTCAGATTGGCCTGCGATTCAAATCTCTCTTCCCGCCCCACAGGGAAATACTTAGCGAAGAGATGTCAGGGATCAGCTCCCGCAAGCGGTGATGGCCGAAGCCGCCCGCTGTTGCGTGCGTGAGGAGGCAGCGGTGGAGAAACGTCACCAGAGACCTGAAACGACTGAGGGTATTCGCCGATTGTGTGAATGTTAAGCCCTGTTGGAAAGCATAAAACAGAGTAGATTAAAAAAGAGACGGGAACAAGACGAAGGGGAACTTGCCAGATTTCTACACGCCGGGAAGAGTCTCGTTGGCCCGAACGCGTGAAGTGGCAGGTGCGAGGACAGGAAAGGTCCAGCCGGGCTGGCGGAAGGGTCGGGGAGCAGGCGGCATCATGAAGGCTGCTGAGGATGGCGCCCGGGCTGGCGAGAGTCGCCCCTGTGCGGCCGCTGCCGCCCCCGGCCTTCGGCACGTTGCGCGGCCCCAGCGGGCGGAGGAAGCGCACAGGCGGACACGCGGGCTTCCTGCTGTGCGGCGCCGCCGTCCTCCGCCTGACTGGGGTGGTCTGTCACACAGCACGCATCTCCACCAGGCCACCGCCTTCTAAGACTCCGACCCGTTGCCAGGGTTCCTCGTTGCCATCACTGCCACCCGGGCGCCCCCCATACCCGGGAAGCTGGCAGACGTCCACAGAGCCCAACTCCCCGCCCGACCCCGCCGCGGTTCACACGCTCAGGCCTACACCGACCCAAATACGCCGCCCGCAGCTCCAAACTTGCCTCCCTTTCTGGCTTCCGCTCCTTTGTGTGTTACTCCCTCTGCCTACTCCTGTCCTCCTGGCCGTTCATGTCCATCCTGCCAGAGCAGCTCCTCCAGGGAGGCATCTCCCCGCTCCAGGGGCCAAGCAGAGCTCTTCTTCCCCTGCCACGCAGCATCGTAATCCCCCTGTAAGTGTTTCCAGTGTGGCTGCTCCCTCCACCCTGTGGAACTTTCCCTCTGCTGAGTACAGGAGACTCTTCTAGAGGATTCTGAAGATGAGTTTTCAGCTCCAGCTTGGGAGGGACTCATTGGAGCCAGAAAATGAAGGAAATTGCTCTCTTCCAGTCACCGTTATACAAGATTTTTTCCCCTATCTCTATGACCACCATTTTATAGAGAGAAATGGTCTCAAACGGCATACATTTGGGCCGGGCGCGGTGGCTCACGGCGGTAATCCCAGCACTCGGGGAGGCCGAGGTGGGAGGATTGCTTGAGATCAGGAGTCCGAGACCAGCCTGAGCAGGAGTGAGACCCCATCTCTACTACAAATAGAAAAATTAGCCAGTCATGGTGGTGGTGCCACCTGTAGTCCCAGCTACTCGGGAGGCTGAGGCAGGAGCAGAGCTTAAGCCCAGGAGTTTGAGGTTGCTGTGAGCTAGGCTGATGCCACGGCACTCTACTCAGGGCAACGAACGGAGTGAGACTCTATCTAAAAAATAAAAATAAACATCTGTCATAACCACGGTACCTATCTTTAAAATGACATTACATATTTTTATCCAGCCCTGTCCTCTTTAGCATATGACATTTTAGTACACGTGCAATGTTTTGGATCGTATCTACGGGGACAGAGGGCAATCACTCTGATTTATGGGTGATCCCGGTTGTCACTTCCCCCAAACAGCAATGGAATTTTCCAATATCCTCAGAATAAATCCCTCCTCTGGAGCAGTAAACATAATATGACAGTGTGTCAATGGTGGATTTGTTTCAAGATTATTTACTTACAATTCAACAACACTGCTGGCCCACAGAGTGCCCCGTCAGCAAAAGCTGCATTGTTTGAAGTGGCTTGGGGAAACAGCCAGGGTTTCAGAATCCAAAGAATGTCGTTTTCCTAAATACCTCAGGATTACAAGATGCTATAGAACTAATAAATTTGCTCCTTAAAATAGTCCAGCAGGAATCCTTAACCATTCCTACATGTTTGAAAGTTTAGGTTATTCATGGGGAGAGAGAATGCAGTCTTGTCCTTTGGGCTCAAAAAACAAGTATCCTGGGTAACTATTTTTTCTCCTTTCTTCTCTTTATGATTATTTTTAAAAGGATAAATTCCAGAGGTAGACAACTTTTTGGAAGACAAGGGAATAGTGATGAAATGAGGAAAGATCATCTGCAAGAGATCCACTCAGTGCAACCTTCTAAGTCACAGATGTTCACCATTTTGCAGGATGGTGAGCTGGGCAATTTTGTTCACCTAGGGGGCAAATTGGATTGTGCTCTGTGGGTGTAACTGTCTGGTAATATAGTAATAAAATGGAATTGAATGTTCTACAACTGGTTTATTGCTTACATATAGACAGTAACCAAATATAACCTGTATTTACATCATATTTTAAAAGTTTTAAAGTGCTTTCCCATCTGTAATCTCATTTTGCTCACAACAACTCAGAGAAAGAAGTTATAACTGTCACTATTTTACAAACAGGAAAATTTAGACCCAGAAGACTTAAGCAACTTGCCTAAGTTCACATAGAAAATGGGTGGAAGAATGTGGACAAAAACTCAGGTCCTTGGTTCAGTGGCCATACCTTCTGATCTATCCATGATGTATTTAGTTGTGCAAATTCAAATTTGTCTAAATAAGAGAAATATGTACAGGAAACATGCAGAGATTTTATCCATAGTAATGGACATTTTTTGTTGTTTTTGTTTGTTTGTTTTAGAGACAATGCCTTGCTCTGTCACCCAGGCTGGAGTGCAGTGGTGCAATCATAGCTTACTGTAACCTCGAACTACTGGGCTCAAGCAATCCTCCCAACTCAGCCTCCTGAGTAGCTGGGACTGCTATTGCTGGTTAAGATGGCTGTGGTGGCGAGCCATCCCGCACCATGTAGACGAGTCAAACCACCCAGAATGGCTGGGGAAATAACACAGAAGGATCTCAGCACCCTGGGGATATCTGAGTAGCCATGTGAACTTGGTCAGTACAAGAGAGAGAAATAAGTCTATTTTACTTAATAAAATAAGTAAATCTATTTTCCAACTGTTAATTTGGAAACTGATAAAAAGCAAATCTGATAAACATAAGTTACAAACATCAAACTGGAGAGATTTGTTTAGACAGTGAATAAAATTTTCAGGTGTCACTAAACAGCAAAGCTGTAGGGCCAAAGGGAAAGCTTCCCCTTCACCCCTGGAAGGTTTGCTGAAAAATTAACTTACAAAAAGGCAGATTAATAAGAGAAAAGGCATGTAAGTTTATTACTACTGTGCACATGGGGAGAATCACAGAGCGATTGCTTGATATCCCACTGGGGTATAGATGCTTATATACCCTACTTCTTAGGGGAAAGGGAAATGGGGAAGTCTGGATGATTTTAGGGAGATGGTAAATGACTTTTAGGGGGATTCAATGGCTTGAAGAACATACAATGGTCTGGGATAAAGTCCACTGGGCCTGCAGAGCAGACAATGGTTTGTGACAAGTCTGTCCAGGTTTGTTGACAAACTTTAGTCTTCCTTCCTGCAATATGGGTTCAGTTAATGAAAACTAAGGGATGGAACCAGAGGTAATTGTTTTCTTCTTTGGTAGGTTTGAATTTTAGGCAGATATGAGAACTTTAGAGAACAACTTCAGCCTGTGCTTTGGGAGAAGTAGAAGATGAAAGACAGGGTGTGGGTGGGTGGAAGGAGATTAGAGAGGCTTCTTTTTCAGTTCAGCACATCAAAGCCATATTTTGGGGCATCAGTTTCTGAGCCCCAACAAAGCCATAGTCTACATGACAACCACATTGCAAATCTTGTCATCATATGGCTCAGTCCATGATACCAAAGAACAGTTCCAATAATTCAGACTGAATTATGGAGTTAACTAGATGCTGTTGCCCCTCCAACTACTTTATTAAATATACACATTCCTGCCTTAGCAAATTGTATTTTAAGCTGATGCAATGTAAAGATGGTAATTTTTTAACAAATATGGTTATTTTATATCACTGTATCATACCGGTTATTAAGGAGAATTGATATACCTTATAGAACAGTAAAGATACCCCCCACTAAATAATTAAACTTTGTAGCTAATAAGTAACTAAACTTGACAGAGCCTTGAATAGAATGCATAAAGGAATATGCCAATTGCTTTCCTTCAAAGTGCACATACTGACCGGAAAAGAGGACTGCGCCATATTGTGGAGGAGGAAATAGGTACAAAGAGTGGGGTAACTGGACCAAAGGGACACAACTCAAAAGGGGCAGAACTGGGATTTGAACCCAAGCATTTTTGGCTCAAAATTGCATGCTTTACCCATTATGCTAAATCTAATAGACTAAAGCTTTAAAGTTTGATATTCTCTGGGACTCCAGAACGTCTAAAATGAGTAGTTCACCTACCTTGTGCCTAGAAAGAAGGAAGGGCCTTAAAGGAAGAGCCTGGCTGTTAAGATTAAAAGACTCGTGTTGCTCACTGTGTGAATAGGAAAGTGGCTGAAAGTGTCTGACCTTGGGTGTTTCCTGGATAAAATGGGAAGAATAAAATCTCCATCACAGGCTTTTCGAGATGTTAAATGAGATTATGTGTAGACAGAAGTGCTTTGCAAACCATCAAGTTCTGTATTTACTGAGTACTTGCTGTGGGCCAGGCACAGTATTAAACGCTTATGTGGATTATTTCATTTCATCACCACCGCAACCCTATGAGCTAATTGCTGTTCCAGCTGTTTTATATCAATAGGAATGTGAAGCTTCGCTTGCCCTTGGTCAAGTTAACTAGCAGAGCGCAGGGCTGGTGTTCAAAGGCAGGCGCTCAGGGCTTCTGGACCCGTACTCGAGCCCCCACCGCACAGCTGCCCTGCGCACATGGTAGCACCACCTGCATATTACATACCCCCTACGTAATGTGGACAGCCCATCAGATTAAAACGTGCCTTATAGCTACACTATCTCTGCCTTCCCCTCATTAGGGCCGCCGTAGGTTCGGGGCAGGGGAGGGCGAAATGACCGGAGTCAGAGGAGAAACATCTGTGCCTGCGAGCTGCTTTTCCCTAAGGCCAGGAACACAATTTCTGAACACATTCTTAGTCTTATCCCATTTATGTAGACATTGATCCTAGTCTGGTAAATTTCTGGAGTGCCCTCATGCTAAGTTTAAATGATTTATTTTTGCATATTCTAAATTAATCCTTCATGAATCAGGAATTCCATGGTACCTTTTTATTTTAAATAGTACGTAAGCATTAAAAAATATAGCTATGCTTAAGTCCCTAAAATTTGACTCTGTCAGGAAATTAAGATGTTCAGTTTTAAAGCCAAAAGCGAGGCTAAATAATGTTAACCATTTTCTCAGGATTCACTAAGTACTCACAATTTTGATAAGCTCACAAAGGCAGGTCTGCAGAGAGATACTTATCCCCCTGTTTTTCAGCCCAGCTTGATAGATGGGGCTGATGTGTGAGTTTATTTTGGGAGCTAACTTGCTTCCTCTTTCCCCCTGGCCTTATCCCATCTGTTATCTGTAAAATATTACTTTTCAAAATGCCTGTATGAAATCTGTTCTTAGAGGGTGTGCGGAGCTTTAAAATTAACTATGGACTCACACTAATGCAATGGGATCTGAAATCGTCCAGGCAGGCAAACACTTTCTTTGCATGAGATATAATTGAAAACAATACTGTAACTAAATGACCCAGTTTTGTCCCCTGCATGGCATTCGGGCAAAAGAAGCCCTGACCAGGGTGATATGAAAAAAAAAAAAAAAAAGAATATGGATTTCAGATAAGAATGATCCAGAAACCAAAGGAATTCGGAAAGGACTTTGTAGATACAAAGTAGCAAAATTCAGAACATGAAGGAAACTGAAAGGGCCAGCAATTCTGGGTGGTGCAGCCACTGAGTCTCAAGACACTGAAACATCTAAAGGAAAAACCTCCATGGCCATGGTCAGTTGCCAATTCGAAAGAATGAGGGAGACATTATTTTCCCCTGCCTAATTGCACCCCGTTTCCTACTTACAGGCTTAGCAGGAGGGGGCCGTAATATGATTACTTGTTGAGAAAGGGATTTCTAGTTGCTGCTTCAGAGAGACTAAAATGACCTATTGGTTTCCTTTGATGCTTTGTTCACTGACACAACTGCTAAACTTTGAAATTCAGTAGAACTCTAATTTAGTTCAGAAGCTTGTTTTTAAATGTATATTTCTGTCGGAGAATTGATTTTTATCCAAAATCCACTTCTCAGAATTTTTCTCAATGCCAAATCTTTTCTTCATAAAAGGTATAAATTTCCTCTGTCATCTCTTGTCACTTTCCTTTGGCTTCTCCTCTGGGCTGGGAGCAGACTTCTGATAACACGGCTGTTTGGGGTGTGTGGGAGAGAGTCCTAGCCCCCAGCTGTTCTATCCCTTCACTGTGCTGTGCCCTGGACCTCATAGGTGGCCTCTGCGACTGTACTTAGATGCCCATGACAGGTGCCCTCCAGGCCCAAAGAGGTCCCAGTGGAAAGGACACAGGGACAAGGTGGGCAGAGTGCGCTCCTCTCCTTCCAAATTGATTTGGGGAGTAAAATCAAACAGGTGAATGGCTACATCTGCAGTAGTTTACTTTCCCCTGTGGGTTGGGCCTATGGTATGGTCTATCCTTCAATAAAGACATTTATGTTGTACTAAAGGAACTAGGTGAAATGTGCTTTAGTCTACAATTCCATTTTCCCTCTATCTCTGTCTTTTATTCTGAGAAGCATCATTACTACTTGCACCCCCAGCAGAAGAGGTGGCCACTGCAAGGGCCTATGGGCCAAGTTCTTCCTGACCTGTTTTCTTGGACCTGCGCAATTATTTTGTTTTGCTTTGTTTTGTTTTTAATTTGAATTTCAGTGTCTTTAAAAAGGGCGCAAACTCTCCAGGTCAATGCTAATCCCTAAATACACCCTTCCCAGGCAATCCACTTGGCTCGTTCTGTATTACCTAACAACCCTGTGGGCTCCTGACCTTTCAACCTCTAGTGAACAGAAAATTCTCCTTAGTTAACAGCCTCAGAGTCAGCTTTAGATGCTGAAGTTCCAGGGCACTTGGAGAATGAAAGAAGGTGGATCAAAGAGTAACCAGCAGCTAGCTCAGTCTATGAGATATTTTAAAAATCTGACTAAGCCATTCCTGGGCCTCCTGGTTCTGCATTTTCTTTTTCACATTTTTCTTTTTTTTTTTGCGACAGAGTCTTGCTCTGTCACCCAGGCTAGGGTGCAGTGGTGTCAGCCTAGCTCACAGCAACCTCAAACTCCTGGGCTCAAGAGAGCCTCCTGCCTCAGCCTCCCGAGTAGCTGGGACTACAGGCATGTGCCACACCATGCCTGGCTAATTTTTCTATTTTTAGTAGAGACAGGGTCTTGCTCTTGCTCAGGCTGGTCTTGAACTCCTGGGCTCAAGTGATCCTCCTGCCTCGGCCTCCCAGAGTGCTAGGATTACAGGCGTGAGCCACCACGCCCAGCTGGTTCTGCATTTTCTATCAGATGCCTGTACCTGGGGGGCCCTCTGCATGCTACTTACAAGGTGGTATAACTGCCACATAGCAAATCCCATGGGGTTCTGCTTTGAGTTTATATCAACATAGATCCTGTCTTTACTCAGCTTGTTTTCATCAAAACATTACTTAATTTGAGCTGATTTGAGCTCTGGGAAGAAAAGGGAGAAGGCAGTCATTACCTCACTGGTTGCACTTAATTTTATTGCACCTAACAAGTTCAAAACGTTCTGGAGATTCATTCATCTTCCTTCCTCTCCTCCTCACGCTTTTCTTTCCTTTCCCTTCCTTCTTTAACTCCCAACCCCAAGTGATGTAAGCGGAGGGGATCGCGGTTGGGTAGGAGTGAGAAACATTGTAGATGTTTATTTTATTCAGCACATTAAATGTCACCTCTGCGTTTGCTAAAACATCGAAGGTTCTGTAACCCCTGGTTGTGTCCCTGGAGTACATTTAAAGTCACAAAATAAGTATGGTGTATTTTTTTTTTTGAAAGAAATCACATTTGTTCAATGGTCAATCATTTAAAACTGTAACAGAACCAGCAAATGTGTTATGAAACAGAAAGCAAAACTCATTTTTTAAAAAAGATAAAACACAAGATTATAAAGACATTTATTTCCTGCTTGTTGCAGACTTCTTGCATTTGTTTCCCTGGATCCCATGGGACCGCTTTAAACTCTCCTTTGCTGTTAGGAATATTTGGGTGAAAGTTTGAGAAACTGTGAAATTCTGGCAAAATTTTCTACAAAACAGTCTGCTTTTATATCTGAGAGGAGTATTTCTTTATTTCTGGGGTTCGTGGAATAAGAAATCATGTAGCCTTTGGCTGGACACTGAAGTCTGTTCCTGGGCTTGCCAAAAAGGCGTGGGTTGAATCACTGGACTTGACTTCAAATTCCCATTCAGAGACCAATGGGATTGTAAAACTTTTGCTGCTGAGCCCATTTCTTGTAAATGTCTCCACATATTTAAGAATAAGTAGTTTAGCTCTCTGAGTGTTGGTTTTGGGGTTCCGCCTGCACTGCCCCAGCACAGTTGTCCTGCTTATATAGGAGCCATGTCAAGCATTTGCATGTTCTCTGTTCTGCATTTGTCGGAAAGTAAATAAGCAGCAGTAAAGAAGCTTTATTATGCATGTTTTCTGCCTTGGGTGGCACCTGGAATTTGCTGAGTGCAATTTAAATTTTAAAAGGCTCCTGAGCCTCACCTTTTTCATGCTGTGCAAGTCAAATGGAAAACCAAACAGTCAGCATAAGCAAATTGGTGGGACTTTTCTCTTGGTCTCAACTGACTCCAGACCCTGTTGTGGAATTACAATACTTTTTTTCTCCCCTTCCAGCGGTTAAGTCTTCAGAACCAGACTTAAACAACCATCTCCTCTCCTCCTCTCAGATAATAGCCAACAAATGATTTTGCATATTACCTAGGACATTGTGCTATTAAAATTTTGCATGCCAAAAAAACCCCTAAAACAAACAAAAACCACTCATATCCACTGATTTTCCGGAATGTCTCATTTACTTTCTATCGGTCATACTAGAATTTGAAAAATGACTTTAAAGTAATGATGCAATTTTCACATGCCTTGAATGGACTGTCACTAATGCCAACCAACAGCACTTTGCCAAGGTTGCCTCCCGCTAGCTTGTACATGGAGTTGAAACAGGGAATGGAGAGAAGCAGAATGGAATAAGAACAAATGTGAAGTATTAAATACCAAGCATATTGCACTTTCTGTCAGTGACTCACCCCAGAATGGGACTCTTAGATCCCGCAAATTCCTGTTAAATCTTTCTAGGTGAGAAGCTTAGTTATCGTTAGGTTTAGGGAAGAAAATCAGTAGCATATCTTCCCAGTGATACTGTGTTTTGGTAATAATCTCAAATTTTGGAGCAGGCAGCATGGTGTAGTGAACAAAGCCTCAGCACTGGACTCAGACAGGCCAAGGTTTAAATGCCAGAGTCACCGTTTATTGGCTGCGTACAGTGAAATATGTGTTACAGATCTCTCCTTTGCCTCATTTTTTTCATCTGCAAAATGGGAAATGTTTGCAAGGAATAAATGAGACAGCAGATGTGAGGACCAAGCCCAATTGCTAGGCACACAATAAATGTAAGTTTCCCTTCCCTTTTTAAGTCAGGAGTTTGAATTATGAACACAAAGTAACTTCCCACCAAGAGCTGACTCTGAGGGCACTGTTTCTACAAAGGGAGCTCTTGGTGGCCTTTTGTTGTGACGGTTGATTGCATACATCTGGAAACTCTGACAACGGTTTTGCTTTGAGCTCAGCTTGGCCCAAATGTAGCTCTATATAAGGCAGCTTCTATCCTTCAGTTTTTCCCAACACATCATAGCTTGGCTTGACTTTGGGCAGAGGGGTGGGTGCCAAAGGAAATGTACAATGTCTGGGAAAAATTCAGATTCAACTAACAATTACCCAGACCTATATGGCCCCACTGCGGCACTGCCCCTGGATCTTTTATGTATGTTCTCTCCTTGAAAATGCATTAGGAAGCTTTATTGTGATGCTTACTTTGCAGATGCTTCCAATGAATCTGGAAATGACATTCCCAAGGTCACAAAGATAATATGGCAAGGAGTTGAGATAAGATCCCAGGAAGAAAGCAGGGCAAGAGGATTTGCAGTGTTGGAAGATCAGCAGCTGTAGCATCTGCATGCCAAAGTCTACTTTGAGTTGATACCATCTGCAACAAGTGCTGGACAGTGAGAGAAGGGAGGTTGCAGGTAAGTTTCTTTGGCCTTTAGAAATCCTATGTCGAGGCCCTCTGTCCATTAAGTCACATGTCGACTGGGGCAGGTAGTGAGATATGGTAGTTAAATGTGCCATGTAAACAATATCTGATCACTAATTTTGAAAAACAGTTGGCAAAATGTTTGTGATTTGGGGGGGTTGTTTGTTTTATGTTGATGATTCAGAAGATATTTTAGGATCAACATTAATTGTCATGCATTTATTCAATGAATATTTATTAATCCACTTATGTGTGTCAAGCACTGTTCTGGATGCTTGGGATACAATAACTCTTGAATAAAATGCTTCAAAATGCCATCTGTTATAACTGATCGAGTAGTGATAAATTAAGAATTTGAGGGGGGAAAAAGGCTAAAAAATAAAAGCTCTTTTGTTAATTGTTGAAAGAAATACTGAGCAATTCTAAAGGCAATTCCTTTGTGGACTTATTTGGTAACTTTTCTCTTTCTTTTCCATTTTACTCTTGCTCTTTGGTTAACAGGAGGACCCCTTTGTTCCCAGGAGGCAATTTTGGGTCCCAGTACATCCTGCATTACCTCTTCCTGTGCCCACCGCCAAAGAGGGCTACCAGAGCGCCGTGAGTTTCAGCACAGCCCCAATTGGATGATAAACAGTGAGAGTAATATGCCGCTAGGGGTTAAAAAAAAAAAAAAAACGAAAAACCCCTAGAATACCAGAATGTAGTATTTCAACTTTCCTCCCTCCAAATAGAAAGCCTAGTGAATGAAATTATGACCATTACTCAAGTGCAATTATACTGACTATGTAGAATTTAAACACTAAAAAGTAAATCATACATTTGAATATCACATTTCATATTTGAGAACACGCCAGAAAAAGTTTATTATTGTTGAGTGGGGTGTCAGGAGACAAACTTCTACAAATTTTCTACATAACTTTTTCCATTTTATCCGTTTCCCATTTACGTCGAGTTGAACACATGGTGTGACTTTTAATATTCTGTCTTCCTTCGCCTTGTCCACGTTGAATACCAAGTGATCAAACTCAATCTTCATTATCCTAAATTTACCCTTAGGTAATCTCAGACCAAGAGGACTTTTTAATCAGGATGGAAAAGGAAAGAGGAAGACCCTCCAAATAGACCCATAAAACCGGTCCCATGGATGCTAACAAGGGCCTGGAAAGAACCGCGAGCACCAGTGAATTATATAAGAGAAGACAACTGTGGCTACAAGCTGTTCTTGCCAGCTCAGGTATCCATTACCTCGTGGATGGGCCATAAACCGAGGGAACTGTGGCTTATCGGGTAAATACGATCTCGCAGATGTGCTGGCCGAGCGAGGAGAGGCACCCCCAACCCCGGCCAGCTCCAGAGGGCAGCCTGGCGGTGGCCGTGGCGGTGGCCGTGGCCCGGCCGTGGGCGAGGGGACGCCCCGCGCGGCTCCGGGAGGGGGCGCCCGCGCGCGCGTGCGCAGTGGCGCCGGTGCCGGTCTGGTAACAGCCGCGGCGGCAGGATGGCCTCCAGCTTTAAGAAGTCATACACTGTCTCCGCCAGCCAGAAGAAAAAAGTGGGTCCTAAGCCTGAACTCACTGAAGAACAGAAGCGAGAAGTCCGGGAAGCGTTTGACCTCTTCGACTCGGACGGCAGCGGGACCATCGACGTGAAGGAGCTGAAGGTGGCCATGAGGGCGCTGGGCTTCGAACCCCGGAAGGAGGAGATGAAGAGGATGATCGCCGACGTGGACAAGGAGGGCACCGGGAAGATCAGCTTCAACGACTTCCTGGCCGTGATGACGCAGAAGATGGCCGAGAAGGACCCCAAAGAAGAAATCTTGAAGGCTTTCAAGCTCTTTGATGACGACGAAACCGGGAGGATCTCTTTCAAGAACCTGAAGCGTGTGGCCAACGAGCTGGGCGAGAACCTCACGGATGAGGAGCTGCAGGAGATGATCGACGAGGCTGATCGCGATGGAGACGGCGAGGTGAGCGAGGAAGAGTTCCTTCGGATCATGAAAAAGACCAGCCTTTATTAAAGTCAGTTAAGAGAGAGGTTAAAGTGACTCGCTGGGTTCCTCGCTTCCGTTTTGGGATACCTCAACTTAGAGGACAGCGGCTGTCGGTCCCTTCTCTACCCCCTCTATTTGTTTATGTCTATTTCCAAATCTCTAACTCAATTATAGTATTTGACAGATGCTTGTAACTGAGTTTTGTTTTTTAACTCTCAAGAGCAGACCTGGAGCACATGAAGTTAAACAAAGGGCCCCGAAGCTTGAGTCCACTCACCGTTTGCCCTGCACTGGACTGGCAGTGACATCCGTTGAACTGGATGCAGGACGGCTTCTTGGGACAAACAAAAATGTGGTTTCCTTCTCACTTCTTTGGTCGTCTTAAATTATCTTGCTTTATATACCATTCCTTAAATTCCAGCCATTTCTCTAGCCTAATGAGGTGGGATCTGCCTTCAGGTCCCGCTCGCTGGTTTGCTTAACTGATAATTGGTTTGAAGGAAAGCAGTGTGGCCATTTACAAATTTATTGGGCTCAAGACTGATACCTTCTAAAGTTTAGGCCTGCCTTAGGTGGTGGTAAATTGTGCAATTTAGACTATTCTCTGGCTTCATACATGCAAATGATTCTTCATTTGTGTGTAAATTATCTACCGGGGGTTACCCAGAGCCAATATGTATACCTGGGCTACAGAATAGACATACATTTATTATTGGCCCAAGCAAAGTAAAATTTGCTTAAGGGATTATGCTAACTAATAATTTTTAGTAAAGATTTACAAATGTAAGATCTTAGTTTAGGAAATTATAACAAATATTGTAATACTAATAACAGTTTAAGCTACTTATCAGTCGTTGGAAAGATCAACTAATATTTTAGTTGTTAGACTACTGTAACGTAACCTTAGTCATCTTATTACTGCTTAATTACAAGCCACTATCTCCCTGCTAATTCTTAGAACATCTTGGTTCTTGGTATTTGATTTTTTTCACCTCTGATATGTAGTTGATGTCAGAGGGTCTGGCATATAAGAAGTTCTCTATTTTAAATCCAATTAAACTGTTTCACTGCAGCTTGTGTATGCGCTAACACCACTTGTTTTCTGTTATAAATTAAGCCTTTCTTGCTTTGAAATAAAAGGAGATATTGAATATCTTTTGAATATCTCTTTTGAATACAAATCTGAAGTTAGAGAAAATTTAAATAATGTAATCGTAAGAACATAATATAAATCTGTCCACTGAGATGGAAGCTTTGACTAATGTTTTGACAATAGGTAACAAAACTGTTAAAGAGGCAAGATATTTTGGTCTCAACAAAACCTAAATTAAATCATCATACGAAGTCCCATTAAGATAAATGCTCAAATTCTGGAAAATTTTTCACTTGCTTTGCCAGCAATTTTACCCTTCAGAGGGTGGTGGATGTAATCAGGGAAAGTACTACTCTGAGCTTAATTCTCATTAACAGGGACCAATTTGTCAAGGCAGTGGTGCTAGCTAGCTGAAGTGATGGGTATATAAGCATTCGCTGCAAGAGAGGATTTTGCCAAAGTGGCTGGCACAGGGCAGGGGAACTCACCCAGGCTGCAGATGCTAACAGTTCAGGTTTAAGGTCTTAGTGTGGACTCAGGTGCAGTCGTAGTGGGAACAGATGCAACTTGGGCAAGCATCAGCGTGAAGGTAAGTGGTGGAGTGGGACATTTTGGGAAGCAAGAGTTCCGGGCATCCTGGTGACCAGACTTGGCCCAAGGATTGACATATGAATTAAAGTAGAAATACAAGAAACAAAGAAAGTTGGCAGAAACTAGGAGAAGCAGTCAGAGTCTCAGCCAACTGGACTGGACTCAGCCTTGGCTCGTGGCCCAGTGGAGGATAGAAAAGAAAACCAGGAACCTGAGCTGAAGCTCAGCGGTCAGGCCGGCCACACATGGGGTCTGCAGCATAGTAATAAAAGGGGTTCTCTGAGGGCAAAAATCCATCCCAAACAAGGAAAGGGGGCCCTGGAATATTTCTGAATCCCACTCACTGACAAGGAAGAACCTCTCAAAGCACTCACTGGTGCATTCGTCTGCTTCCCAATTGGCTCGTACTCTGGAGAAGGAGAGGGTCAAAGGTGGAGAAGAGGATCGACTAGAACAAGCCTAAACTGGCATGAAGAAACACAGCAAGAAAGGTTGGGAAGAATTAAATGTAATTTTCATAAGGCTATCAAAACTGGTCCCAATAAAGAAGAAGCAGGAAACATATCAAAGAAACCCATGGGATGTGTAGGGACCTCACAGAAGAGCTCTTGCTTTCTAATGATCTATGTGACAGACAAAAAGCAGACCACAGGGCTAAGGGTGAAATCGTATGACAGTATCAGGGTTGTACTAATAAATTATTAAGAAAGCTAATGCCCCAAATAAGCAGAGGACATTAAAGGGACTTTTTCCCCCCTAAGGATATCTTCGTTACATTCAAAATAGGAAGATACAGGAAGGGATAGGTCCAACTCTTGAGATTGTTGCAGGTGGGTTTCCATGGGAAGCAGACTGAGTCTGAGATTTGAATGCAGGAATTAATTCGAGTGTGGTTTTAGGATCACCTGGGTGGAGGAGGGAAGAAACCAGAACTGGGCAGAGAGAGAAGTTGGGTTATGACCAAGTTACAACAAAGGCCTCAGCTCTGGGGAGCTGAGGAACTCTGGAGCTAGGATGTCTGGCCCCAAGATGTCCCAAATTGGGACAAGGAAGTTGAGCCTTTAAAATTTATCACTGACTGGGCCGGGCGCGGTGGCCCACGTCTGTAATCCTAGCACTCTGGGAGGCCAAGGCGGGCAGATTGTTTGAGCTCAGGAGTTCGAAACCAGCCTGAGCAAGAGCAAGACCCCGTCTCTACTAAAAAAATAGAAAGAAATTAATCGGACAACTAAAAATACATAGAAAAAATTAGCCGGGCATGGTGGCGCGTGCCTGCAGTCCCAGCTACTCGGGAGGCTGAGGCAGGAGGATCGCTTGAGCCCAGGAGTTTGAGGTTGCTGTGAGCTAGGCTGACGCCACGGCACTCTAGCCTGGGCAACGCCATGAGACTCTGTCTCAAAAAAAAAAAAAAAAAATTTATCACTGACTGACAGTCACTGGGCATGAGCTGTCCCAGGAAGGAAGGATGACCTCCAGCAAGGTGGTCCTCTTTGACAATCACTGGGAGGGTCAACCCAGCTACAAAGGGCCAGGTGTCCCCACTCGCAGCACCTGGGGGCGTGAGTGCTTCAGTTCTAAAGTGTAGGGCCAGGGGGTGGGGGTATGGGCAGCAGAATCTGAGTAGTGCCCTGTAGCTTCCACTACAGTCCACCTCTTGTACCACTTAGATCCGCTGGCTTTGTATAAGTTCTGGGAGAAGCTGATGCAGGATTCTAATGAACCTGTCTTCCTGAGGGAACATTTGAAAGGAAAGTTAGAGGGACAAAGTACAGCCGCTGCCACAGCAACTGGTTTCTAGGACACAAATGGTGCTCATCATCTCCCACAACCATCTGATCTAGTTGCCCCTTCACCCTCGGCACCTCTGCTGATACTGACAGCTTACCAGGTGGGATGACCCAGAGTCCCCAGGCACCCTACCCTCTCAGACTATGGCTGCTGCACTTGTTCCCTTTACCCTCAAAATTGAGTGAAGGTGTACCGAGAGACACTCGAGTGTATTATCTGGGCGCCAAACATGTTCTTCCCATGCCCTACCTGCAACTCCACCCCTCCTGATTTTGCGTGTAAGCATGGGTGGTGATTCCTTTCCTTGACTGTTGCTCTCTCAAACATGAGAAACCTATTAATATCATGATTAGGTGGGACACAGTTTGAAATTTAATTGGACTCTTGTTGTGCCCACTGGTGGGAGTATTCCCACTCTAGGGCCAAGATCTCTAAATGTACAGAGTCCAAAGTTGTGGGCATGGAAAGCCCAAATTAAACAGTAAATGACTGGGAGTTATGGTAAGAACCACTTCCACCCCTGGTTTTCTGGACTCACGTGTTCTACGTAAGAGATCTCACACCATATAATAGTCATTGATTTAGAGTATATGCTACATCCTGGAGTATTGGCACCACATGCTCTCTGGTTATCATGTCAAACCTGGCCCCTCGGGGGCATGTTCAACAGGCTTTTCCATTGCTCTATGAACATGGTATAGTATCAGTGGATTTCATGGTCGTATGCCCATGTGAAGAGCTGCACATTTTACACTTTCCTGTAAAGTGGGTCCTTTGGTCCAATGCAATATTACATTAGATCTTGTGTCAATAGAATAAATACTCAGATAAGGTGCTGGCTGAAGCTCTGCAAACAGAAAAGGCAAGCCTGTGACTGAAGTAAGTGTCAAGTTCAGTCAAGATGAGTCACTGCTCTTTCCCGCTTAGAAGGGTTCCAGTGAAGACCCCTGGGCACTAAGAGGCCAGTTGATCCCCTAGAGGGAGGTACTGTTCTGCGTTCATCATCCTTGCTGAATAAGAGCCCCCGCTGTTGGGCTCACGCACAGCCTTCGTCTCTGCCACAGTGACTACTCCATTCATGTGCCTGTTGTGGCACATGTTGCTAGGGTGGCCATAATCACTGAATACATTGTTGCTATTATTATTTTGAACAAATTGTTTTCCATTAGAGCAATTAAAATTAAGAAAAAATAAAAGATTTTATTTTACTTTTATTCCATCTCTAATGCTATTCTTTTGGTAGATCTGAGTTTCTGATATATATTAATAAAATTTTGCTTCTCTCTTGAAGAATTTCTTTTAACATTTCTTGCAAGGCAGGAAATTCCCTCGTTTTTGCTTGTCTGAGAAAGTCTTTGTTTCTTTTTCACTTTTGAAGGATAATTTCATTGGGTACAGAATCCTAGGTTAGTGTTTTTTTTCTTTCAACACTTTAAATATTTTACTCTATTTTCTTCTTGGCTTGCATGGTTTCTGAAGAGAAGTCCAATGTAAATCTCATCCTTGTCTCTCTCTATAGGTAAGGTGTTTTCACACCTCTGGCTTCCTTCAAGAATTTCTCTTTGTCTTGATTTTCTACAATTTGAATATGATGTGACTATGTGGAGATTTTGGGGTATTTATCCTGTCGGATGTTGTCTAAGCTTCCTGGATCTGTGGTATGTGTCTGCCATTAATTTGGGAAAATTCTCAGCCATTATTACTTCAACTATTTCTTCTGTTCCTTTTTCTTTTTTGTATTGTAACAAATTTTTATTGATACATAATGTTCGTGCATATTTATGATATTTTGTTACATGTATACAATGTGTGTAATGATCAAGTCAGGATACTTAGTATATCCATCTCCTCAAATGTCCATCATTTCTGTGTGTTGGGAACATTCCAAGCCCTCTCTTCTAGGTATTTTGAAATATACAATACATTGTTGGTAACTATAGTCACCCTACTCTGCTTTCAAACATTAGAACTTATTCCTTCTATCTAACTGTGTGTTTGCACCCATTAACCTATCTCTCTTCATCCCTTCCCCACCCACACACCCTTCCCAGCCTCTGGTATTTATCATCCTACTCTCTACCTTAATGAGATCAACCTTTTAATCTCCCACGTATGAGTGAGAACTTGCAGTATTTGTCTTTCTGTGCCTGGCTTATTTCACTTAACATAATGACTTTCATTTCCATCCCTGTTGCTGCAAATGGCATGATTTCATTCTTTTTATGGCTGAATAGTATTCCATTGTGTATATATACCACATTCACTTTATCTATTTATCTGTCGATGGACAGGTGGATTCTGCATCTGTTATTGTGAATAGTGCTGCAATAAACATGGGGGTGCAGGTATCTCCCTTTGATACACTGAGTTCCTTTCCTTTGACTAAACACCCAGTAGTGGAATTGCTGGATTATAGGGTGATTCTATTTTTAGCTTTTTGAGAAATCACCATACTGTTTTCCATAGTGGCTATACTAATTTACATTCCCAACAACAAGGTATAAGGGTTTCCTTTCCTCCGTATTGTTGCCAGCATTTGTTATTTTTTGTCTTTTTAGTAATAGCCCTCTAACTGGAGTAAAATCATATCTGATTGTAGTTGTGGTTTGCATTTCCTTGATGATTAGTGATGTCAAGTATTTTTTCATATACCTGTTGGCCATTTATGTGTCTTCTTTTGAGAAATGTCTGTTCATGTCCTTTGCCCACTTTTCATGTTCCTTTGTCTTTGTCTTCTCCCTCTGGTATTCTCCTCACACATATGTTACAACTTTTGTAATTGTTCCACAGTTCTTGCACGTTCTGTTCTTTTTCATTCTTTCCTCTCTTTGCATTTGGTTTTGGAAATTTCTATTGACATATCTTCAAGCTCATTGATTCTTCCTCTGGCTATGTTCATCTATTAATGATTCCATCAAAGGCATTCTTCATTCGGTTGCAGTGTTTTTCATTTCTAGTATTTCCTTTTAATTCTTTCCTGGGGTTTCCATCTTGGCTTACATACACATCTGTTCTTTCATGTTGTCCACTTTTTCCATTACAGCCTTCAGCATGTTAATCAGTTATTTTAAATTCCTGGCCTGATAATTCCAAAACCTCTGTCATATCTGAGTCTGGTTCTATGCTTGGTTTGTCTCCTCAGACTGTGTTTTTGTCTTTTAATATGCCTTAAAATTTTTTGTTGAAAACCAGACATGATGTATCAGATAAAGGTAACTGAGGTAAAGAGGCCTTTAATATGAGGGTTTGTGTTTATCTGGCTGGCAGTTACACTGTGATTACTGTTTACTGTAGCTCTGGTGTCCTTGTTTTTCTCTCCCCTGTTATATTTGGGTTTCCCTAGAGTTTCCTTAAATAGGATGCCAGGCTTGCAGTTCTTTTAGCTGCAATTATACAGGAGGCCTTCTGATGGGAAGGTGGGGGGATGGGAGTAAGTATTCAATAGTCCCTTAATTAAATCTGTCTTTTAGTGAGTGTGAGTTGGATACTTCCCTTTCCATTTTCCCTTTCCCCACAGTAGAGCAGCCTGGAGTTGAGTGTATCCATTTGCCCAGGTTGACCAGGCTTTGGTAAAAACCCAGTCTATTGAGCACTGGTAAAATGGTTTCTCTGTGGTCAGGCCTTGTTAAGGAGAACAGAGAGCTTTGGGAGTATTTAAAAATGGCTCTTTTGGCCGGGCGCAGTGGCTCACACTTGTAATTGTAGCGCTCTGGGAGGCCAAGGCGGGTGGATCACTCATGGTCAGGAGTTCGAGACCAGCCTGAGCAAGAGCGAGACCCCGTCTCTACTAAAAATAGAAAGAAATTATCTGGACAACTGAAAATATATATATAGAAAAAAAATTAGCTGGGCATGGTGGCACATGCCTGTAGTCCCAGCTACTCGGGAGGCTGAGGCAGGAGGATCGCTTGAGCCCAGGAGTTTGAGGTTGCTGTGAGCTAGGCTGATGCCACGGCACTCTAGCCAGGGCAACAGAGCCAGACTCTGTCTCAAAAAAAAATTCCCTCCCTCTATTGGAAGCACAGGAGAATTGTTTTTGATCTTCACCCTGAAAATCAGGTGGCGTTCTTGAAGGTAAAACTCATCAAAGCATGAGGGCATCCCCACACAGGGTGACCTGGATTTTTTGTAACTCTCAAGCTAGTCCACACTGAGCCTTTAAAACTTTGTCAATTATAGTTTAAAGTGTTTTTATTGACACTGGCTTCGGCTACAGATTTCTCCTCCTGGGCTTCTGCTCCCAGTAAGCTGTGATCCTCCCTATGCACCGTGTCTATATCATGACATTTGAAGTGATTTTCTTGTAGAGAGCATGTAGTAGGTCATATTTTTAATCCACTCTGTCAATCTCAGTCTTCTAATTGGTGTACTTATACCGTATACATTTAATGTAAATATTGATATGTAAGGGCTTAAATCTGCTATTTTATTTTTTCTTTCTTTGTTCTCTCCATTTTTTATTTCTCTGTTTTCTTTGTATTGGCTACATGAACACTTTGTATCATTCCATTTTAATTTCTCTATAGTGTTTTTGAGTGTATTTCTTTGTATAGCTTTTTTAGTGGTTGCTCTAAGTGCTTCATTATATGTATCTAACTTACACAGTACACTGCTGTCATCATTTTACCAGGTCATGTGAAATACAGGAAACTTTCTTTCCTTTACACCATTTATAATATGATTGTCTTAAATATTTCTTCTGCATAAATTTAAAACCAGATTAGTGTTATAATTTTTGCTTTGTCCATAAAATAATTTAGAAAACTCAAAAGAAGAAGGAAAGCTTATTGTATTTGCCCGTATTTTTTCCTACCAAGTTATTTCTTCCTTCTTAATGTCCCATAGTTCCTTCTTTTATCATTTTATTTTTGTTTAGAGAACTTCCCTTACCATTCTTTTAGGGCGGATATGCAAGTGACAAATTCTCTTAGTTTTCTTTCCTCTGAGACTGTTTTCATTTCCCCTTTTATTCTTGAAATTCACTGGCTATAGGATTCTGGGCTAATATTTCTTTCCTTTTGTCACTTTTGTAAGTGTGTAATGTGCTGTCAAAATAAAAACTCAAATTAAATAAAAATAAATGTGCCTCTAGGCTACTTTCATAAAAGTGCAAGTCACTGAATGAGGAGGGAGGCCCGTCTCTGTAACCTGGAGGAATGTGCTCACCTCTGGGTATTCCGACTGAAAAGGAACTGGATCTGATCTCAGTCAAGGGCTGTTGAGAGCAGTCAGATAAACATGGTGAAAGGATACAAAACCATATCTGAAGATAAATGGTTTAAAGGAACTAAGGCTGTTTCTCCAGAAAAGAAAATACTCTGGAGGCATATGACCTCCAGAGAACTAGGACCTGTGACACAGGACCGGTTCCATAGGACCTCCAAGGGGTTTCTGTGAGAGAGGATAGTAAGGGAAAGAGATTTCAGCTTAGTATCAGGAAGACTTTTCAACAACCAAACTTGCCACAAGATGGACTGTGCTGGCCAGGCGCGGTGGCTCACACCTGTAATCCTCACACTGTGGGATGCTGAAGCAGGAGGATTGCTTGAGCTCAGGAGTTCGAAACCAGCTCTTGTAAGAGTGAGACCCTGACTCTACCAAAAAGAAAAAAAATCAGCCAGGCATTGCAGTGCATGCCCGCAGTCCCAGCTACTCAGGAGGCTGAGGCAGGAAGATCCCTTGAGCCCAGGAGTCCAAGGTTGCAGCAAGCTGTGATGATGCCACTGCACTTTAGCTTCAGTAGCAGAGTGAGCTTCTGTCTCAAAAAAAAGAAAAGAAAAGAAAAGAAAAACAAAAACAAAATAACCCACTACCCTAATTCTTTATTTAACTTAACCAACTTGTCGGACTCGTCTAGTTCAATAAATATCCCCTTCAAAGGTCACACACTTAACCAATGGTGCTGCTGGTCTCAGAACATTTTTGGAAGTCTTCTTTTGGAGACAAACTGAAAACTTCCAGTACATTCTTCCAAACATTCTCAAGAGGCAAATTTTTCTCCATTGAGACTGGACTTAATTTTTTGAAATAACTTCAAGTTGTTTGCAGTCAAATCTGATAAAGTGTCTGGAAAAGTTGGGTATTGTCAATTGTGGTTTAAAACAGTAAATGCCACCTAAATGATGAGCCTAATTTCTTTGAATGGTTTGTAAACCGACTTTGAAGGCACTTCCAAAAGAGAAGTACCAGAAAGGTGGTGGCTGGCAACGGCATCGTTGGAAGAAGTCTCTAATCACCAAAGCTACCCAGTACTTCGAAGGAACCACATTCACTTGATGTGTGCATCTGGTGATATTTTCGAAGTTACATACTACACAGATGCATTATTTGCTGTAAGAGAACTGTTTTCACATTTATTAAGACAAAAAAGGGGAGAGAAAAGGCACCACATAGAGATTCTCATGCATCGAGTGCTCAAATAGCATAAACCTTCATTAGATGACATTAGCGAGAAAAGACACAGACTTTGCCACCTCAGGCAGAAGTAACAAAGTCATCAGCTTCTTAGTGACACAGACCTGGGTTTGAGGCTCCACACAACCATTTCCTGGCTGGTCTTGGGAAAAATGACTTCTTTGAGCCTCACTGTCTTCATCTGTGAAACAGGAGGAATTATATTACCTTGTCAGGATGTTGTCAGAATTAGAAATAATTTATATAAAGTAATTGAACACACAGCAGGTCTCAATAAAGGGAAGATATTAAAAATAATAATAGGTGAAGTGAACCGAAAGAAAGATAAAGCAGATAAATAAATACATCCTTCTCACATGGAGAGTATAATAATCTCAGAAAAATATTGCCTAAAACAAACATGCCTGCTGATCCAACACCCACCATCCAGGACTACTGGACAGGAGGTTTGGGGCCCAGCAGGGGGAAAATATTTAGAAATTTTATGGCCCCTTAGCGAGGGTAGACTTGCAATTCGTACTGGCTTCCTGCTGTCTAGCTGCCTCTTCCATCATCCTGAGTTTATAAACCTGTGGCCCAGGACCAGAATCTGGCGTGTACAGTTACCCTGATTTGATTAATTCACACTGTATGCCTGTATCAAAACATCACATGTATCCTAGAAATATATACAACTATTAAGTGCCCATAATAATTTTAAAAAAGAATCTGGCACGTACAGATGCACTCGGCGGCTCCATCACAGCACCACACAGGACCAGGCAGCCAGCGCAGGGAGGCTGAAATCCGGCCACGGCCCGTGCGTGGAGCCCAGCTCCAGGCACGGGAGCAACTGCTCGGAGGTACCTTTTACTTGGCACATAGACACCAACTGCTTTTCGTTCCCTCTTGCTTTATCTAATGTGCACGAGTCGTTGTATATATTACCTGTTGTCCTACTATAGCAATGTGTTTTTGCGTGCTTTTATTTTTTAAGTGAGTTAGGTGGGCAAGTTTGAAAAATCAGGAATTTCATGTAAGCATCCATATTTCTGCCTTCTTTTGAAAAAACCAGATGTTCTTTCCACAGTAAGTTCACATTCCTTCCTGACAACCATCAACATTTAGGTGAAGCGGGAGGGCCTCTGCTCACTTCAGACCGTGACAGTGCAGGTTCTCCGCAGGCCCTGGCCACTCGGTCACCTGCTGGGACCTGACCACGAATTGAGTTTCCCAACCTGGGTGTTGCTAACACCCAGAGTTATTGGCTCTGACTTCCAGCCTGTGGCATAGATGCCTCCAGGGGGCAGCACTCAAGCGCATCTTATGAATGACAGGTGGGGGACAACATCCTTCAGGACACACAGATTTCCTTTCACCACTGCGGGCCGTTTCTCCGGAGAGCCAGAGAAGGCTGCTGTCAGGCAGGCAGGGTGCGCTCCACGTGCCCGGCCTCTCCGGCGTGGGCAGAACAGTGCCACTGCCTGTTCTTGCCAGGGAGCGTGGAAATACCGTTGGCAGCTTCAGAGGCTGCCAGCAAATCTCAGGCAATCTCCTGGGCTATTCCAATCCATTTCTTCTCTTTTTCTAAACAACCACGAGGAGGAGGTGGAGGCAGGAAGACATGCCATCCCTACTGAGCCACTGGCAAAAAACCAAGCCGAAAAAGAATCACTCTGACATCCAAGTATCAATGCTTGGGCAGTTCATGGAATTCTCAGCCCAACTTGATAAATTCAACATTCACAGAAACTGTGATCAGCGCCCTGATTTCTTTCCATGTCCTGCTGGATCCTGGTTAACCCAGGTTAATGGAGTCAAGAGCTGTATACACTATTCCCAGCTATGTTAAGCCGATTACTCCAGCTTAGCCTACTTTTAACACACAGATCTCTCCAGTGGACAACATGATGCTGTTACCTGTTTTTCTCTCCCTGGAACTTTTCTCTGGACATCGAAAACAGAAATACTAATAAATCCACTTTTACCTGTCTCATGCAAGGACAGGATTTTCAAACTCAACACTGACGCCACCCCTCAGTCCTGACAGTGAAGGGTGGGGAAGTTTCTAAAAACATGCGGCAGCACAATTACGACGAAGAGATGAGATGTTATTACCTAATAAAAATGCCATAAATATAGAATGATGAACTACCATGGGACATGAATCCATAGAAAAGGACACATCGGAATGTGGGATAGTAAAAATCACTTAAACTTTGTGTGACCTTGAAGAAAGTCATAATGATCTGTTTTTCCAGGTCCCTCAAATAGGGACCTGCTTGTGGCAGTGGGTACAGACGTCCCTCTCTCTTTGATAATTTAGAACAGTGGTGAGCAGAGGGTCAGATCACCCTGGGGTGGTGTCACAGCTGAAAAAGTGGCTGTGGCACCGAGTTCTTGGATGGCTTTCTACAGCTGGTCCAGATTTTCCATGGGCTCACCTTTAAATTGAAAGAATTTCTGCACTTTCAAGAATTTGAAAACAAAGCCATGTGTGAGAATTACGAGATCCGCTCATATGCCCTTGCAAGAAATAGGTTGCATTCCTTCTTTTGCACTTAAAAAAAAAAAGCACCTCCTTTTTTTTCCCAGAATGCCATATATGTAAATGATCCCAAATTAATCTTTAGCATGTGCCCATGTTGTTCCGATTTACTAAATTTTAAAAATATGTCCACTGTTCTCTTTTAACAGCTTTTGGCAACTTTTTCAGAAATTGAAATATATGAGCAAATTAGCAAAATGAGTACAATGATTAGCAAGTACCATTCAACAAGCACTAACAGTTCAAATACCTCTACAACACACAAAAAGCACAATTATAGTAGATTTTATAATGCTACATAAAGTTTCTTATTTAACTTCACTTTTAATTAGCAAAATGCAATGGAATTACATAGAAGCTAAATTAATATAGTTGCCAGAATAGTATTTGTACAGGTCTTTAAGTGTTTTTGCTTTTAAGGTAATTATACACAGTATATAGCAGAAAGAATAAAGAGACTTGGATTAGATAGAATTCTGGGTTTCTAACAGCTTTGTGACATAGGGCAAATTACTTAACATCTCTGATCCTTGTTTTATTTACTTATAAAATAGGGTTGGTAATGCTCATATTATAGGGCTGAAGGATTAACTGAGGTTCTATTTAAATGTCTAACATGGTGATACAGTATAAAGTGCTCAGTAAAGGTAGCTCTCATCATTAGTTTTTTGCAGGTGATGGTGATTTAAAATGTTTAGGTAATTTTTTAAATTTTAGAAATATTTGATTTTCAAATGATTAAAATGAGCTGGGCAAGGTGGCATGTGGCCTATTATAGTTCCAGCTACTTGGGAAGCTGAGGTGGGAAGATTGCTTGAGCCCAGGAGTTTGCAGTCAGCCTGGGCAACATAGCAAGACCCCATCTCAAAACAAAAAATGGTCAAATGATTTATTTTAATCATGTATTCTTATCACCAAATTTAATTTTATCATCAAAATATTAGTGATTACCATAAACATAAAATATATAATGATTTTGATCATAAGTATTATCTAAATTATTTCCTTTCATATCACATCACACAGACAAATCTTAATTTGGGGGGCTAGTTTGTCTATTCTTCTTCAGCACAAACTGTTATTTGGTGGATTATCATTTGCATGTTGTCACTAAACTCAGTAGTTGGATTTTATTTTCTATTTTCTTCAGTAGTATTAGCCTTTCCTACCAAGAATCAAGGAATCCTTTTGTCCATTTGTTTTCTAGAATCTCTCATTAATTACAAATACTATTTACTGCCTAAATATTTCCTGAACTTACTTAAAGAATACACATATCTGTCTCTATATGACGTTTCTTGCTGTAAACGGAGTTTATCTGGTTCAAGAACCAGGCAATTGTATTGCAGATCAAGTTTCCATAGTTCAGCCAAAAGTCGGAGCATAAAGACTTGCTGCAAAAAGTTTTGTTCTTCTCAACCATTTTCTTGCTTAACATATGCAGAGATTTAAAATGGTCAGTGGTGCAATATTTGTGTCTGTATATTTCTCTTGTAGGTTATGACAATGAGGGACTTGGAGTTACAGAGAAGGCTGGCAAAGTATTTGGAACTATATCCAGAAACCTGATGAAATTAGTGGAAACTGTCCCAGTTTACCTGGGGCTGAGTGTTTCTCTGGCTGAGGGGTTATCAGTGCTAAAATCAGGGCAGTCCTAGGCAAACCAGGACAGTTGGTCACCCTACTCAATGGCTTCATCTGTCTCATTAAAGTTACTTCATGCCTCAGAAAAATCTGCCTCGCTTGCCTGACTCCAGACAGTCAATGAGCTTTTATCAATTGCCTACTGTGTGCCAGGACCTGGACATGATGTTGTTCAACTGCTAGACAAGCATCGCTAATTGAAATATTTTGTGATTCTCATGCTTTGTGTCTGATGCTGATAGCCCCCCTTGGATACTTTTATTTCCAGGTTTCTGTTGCTTCCGGAGCTATTAGCCTGAACTTGGCAAGACAGGATGATTGAAATTAACCTTTTCAGTTAATTCTGTCCTGGTTGTGCTGTTGTCATCTACATTAGATATATCAAGAAACGTATAAAAACAATTGGGGGCTGGGCACAGTGGCTCACACCTGTAATCCCAACGGTTTGGGAGGCCAAGACAGGGTGATTGCTTGAGCCCAGGAGTTCAAGACCAGCCTGGGCAACACAGTAAGACCCCCATCTCTAAAAAAAAAAAAAAAGTATCCAGGTATGGTGGTGCATGCCTGTAGTTCTAGCTACTTGAGAGGCTAAGGCAGGAGCATTGCTTAAGCCCAGGAGGTCTAAGCTGAAGTGAGCTATGATTATGCAACTGCACTCCAGAGGGAGACCTTGTACCACAAAAAAAAAAAAATTGTGCATGAACATGAATGAAAATAGGCCAAAGACGGATAATAAACAGCTTACCTGCCTGCCTGTCTTCCCTCAAATACTAAGTTAAATGTAGTATATGTCCTAACATTGTAGTTCACATCCACAAAGATTTATTGAATACTTACTCTGGGCCAAACCCTGTGCTAGGTGCTGGGGCTACAAGGATTAGTGAGAAATGGTCCTACCCTTAGGAACATTCCATTTAGCAGGGAGATAAACATTTGTGCTGGCTGATCTCTGTTTGCCACCCTCTCTCCCAGATCTATCCTCCACCTTTCTCGGCCCTGCTGGGTGCCCCAAGGATTTGATCTCTGTGAGCTGCATCACTGAGCTCCATGCTCCGTGGCTGCTGATCGAGTTCAGCCAGCGGGAGGTATCGGTTTGGCACAGCAGCTCCGGCAGTCCCTCCGCAACTGCAATTTCCTTCTCCAAGGCTCCAGCACTCACTGGGCTCCGGTATCTAATAATTGATTTCCTTAATTCTGCCTACTTCTGAAAACAGTCTCTTCATATTATAAAATTATTTTCAGAATTTCCTCTGAGTGTCCTTCTGTTTCCTGTGCAGACCCCAACTGATGCAACAGGAAAACAAACTATCGAAATAAAAAAGGTAAGCGCAGCCGGGCGTGGTGGCTCACGCCTGTAATCCTAGCACTCTGGGAGGTTGAGGTGGGAGGATCGCTTGAGGTCAGGAGTTCGAGACCAGCCTGAGCAAGAATGAGACCCTGTCGCTACTAAAAATAGAAAAAATTAGCTGGGCATGGTGACATGCACCTGTAGTCCCAGCTACTCAGGAGGCTCAGGCAGGAGGATTTCTTGAGCCTAGGAGTTTGAGGTTGCTGTGAGCTAGGCTGACACCACTGCACTATAGCTCAGGCAATGAGTGAGACTGTATCAAAAAAAAAAAAAAAGTAAGTGCAATAATAGAGGTATACACAACTATTAATAGAATGGTGCAATTAATGGTGCCCAGAGAGTGGAGAGAAGGAAATACTTCTTGAGCTGAACACTGAAGGATAAGTCACAAGTAGGAGAAAGACCTGGAAGGGGCAATGTAGGGCATGGAGAGGAAACAAACCATGGGCAGTCAATCAACGGGTAGCAGTTAGGGCATCTGCAGCACAAAGCGTGTGGAAGTAGCGGGAGATCGTGTGGCGAGATAGGCCAGGTCAGGCTGTTGTCAGTGTGGTAGGCAACTTTGTTCATTACACACACATAAAACAATAATTTAATACATGAACTACGAACTTACAATCTAAAGTAAAACTTGACAGCATGAATAAAGATAATAGTTCTCAATACAATCATTTGAAATACTTAATTTAGAATAATCTTTGTTTTGGCTTTTTAAAAACATTGATGTTTTACAAATTCTGTTTTATTAGTTGCTTGAGCTCCTATTTTGTAATGTGCTATTATTATTAAGCATTATCATATCACAGCACTCCTCAAATAGTTTTTATAAATGAGTTTTAATTTGAAGAAAGAACATTCTATACAGTCATGGAAAGTGTCGAAAATGACAGAGGACACGTATCAGGAAAGCGTGCTTGGTATCCCCCCATGCATGGTATTTTACATTATCTACTTTAGAATAATTCCGGGGTATTGTCCTTCTATTTTCTTTCTTATTCTGTGTTTTAATGAATTTAAACGGAACCCAAATGCCCCCTAGCTTTTCTGCCTTGCACGATCACACCGTCCTTTAATATTCAAGCGAGAATAATTCAAGTCCTTACCTGGCGGATCGTTGGAAGAAGCGTCCCCTTCCCCAGTTGGTATTTGGCACTCCTGCGAACTGCCCACCGAATGCTCCTAGATCAGGGTGCTGCCTTGGAATGTGCTACCACCGTGGTACAGACCCAGAAGGGCCAGAAGGAAGGCCACAGTCCCCGACTCCCCCGTCCCCAGGGTGTGCTCAGCCTGACTTCTAACTCCCCACCACAGGGCTCGACTCCAGGGGGAAAATAGCACAAAACGGGAAACGACGTACAACGTGGACACCCTGTCTCTGAGGGAATCTACAGACCACCCCCCTGAGGCCCCAGACCACCACGCACAGCGCGGGAATCCAGCTTCTCCTCAAGTCAGAGCTCTTTCTTCGTGACGTTTCTCTCCCAAGTCCCCGGGCCCACATCTCTCAGACTCTGGTCACCCCGCTCCAACCCCTCATTCCCACCTCAGCGTCCTCACCCGCAGCCCCTGGTCAGAAGAAGCCGAAACGTCAGTCAACTCCATGGGAATCCAAGTCTCTGGCTTCCTCCCATGGGCTCACTCCAGAGTAACCACCGGCCTTCTTTCTGTATAGTCTGTTCTCAAATGAAACAGATTTTATCAAAAGTTTAGAGATGAAAAGAAAAAAGGATTATAATAAAAAATGAAACAACACGCACACACACAAACAAAAATAAATTAATGTGAGGTGCGATTGCTCCCAGAGTGTTTAGAGCAGGAATGTTCTTGGGCGTCTCTCTTTAGCCTTCCCCCCATTCGAACCCCCACCACGGAGAGGCCAGTTCACCTTCAGTTCCCACCACTTTGCCACGTTAACAAACTATTCATAATCATTTAAATAGGTCTCCTAAAACTTCTTTTGTACCATTTGTGCACTTTGCCCAATTGCCCCTTCATCTGTGGAAAATAACTAGATATAAAGAAAAAAGAAAGCAAGTCAACAGCTATACCCGGTCCTTGACGTGCATCGGAGCAGGCTACCAACTGCGCAGCGCACAACGACGACCTGCAGCCCCCCTCCTAGAAAACGTTGTGCGGATCTGGGAGCCACTGCACGGTGCCAGCCCAAAGCAGAGTGAGGCTGTGCTGGGTATTCTGTTGGCGGCTGCCCCTTGCCCTGTGTCTGTGCCTTGCCCTATGCCCTGGGGAGGTTGACCCCTGAGTGGCCTTGGCCTGCTGGTTTCCTGGCGTCCCCGTAGAGTCCTGGTTCTGGCGCTCATTGGGCTTCAGAATCACCATTTCCTTCCCTTGCCCTCTCATAACTAGTAAGCCCCATCCTTAACATATCTTCATTTGAACCATAGGACATGAATTCTATTTTATTCCAGGACCCCAACAAATGCACAGGCCAAAGTAGGTGATGCAAAAATCATCTAGGGGTTATCTGATCTTGGTGATCCGGGAGGTATTTCTTTGTTTGTTTTTTTTTTAAATGTAGACACATAATTTTAAAAATTATTCACTTTCACCAACTATAAGAAGTCATATTAATTCAAAATTCTGATAAAAAAAAAAAAACTTCCATGACATTTTGGCTACCAAGTGGCCCAGTACTAAAGCTTTGTCAAGCCTGGTGAATTATCTGCTCCTGTTAACCTGAACGGTCCCTCGCCTCCTTTCAGATAAAAATCTGGCAATGACCAAAGAGCTTTCATAAGGCCTCTTGATGTACTTACAAGATATGCATGTAATTTCTTTGGCCAATATAATAACCTAGGTCTGTTGTCCTCATCTTCCAAAAATCTACAGTCAGTACACAAGAATTATTTTTTTTCCAGATATAGGTTGGTAGCCCTTATCTGAAACGCTTGAGACCAGAAGTGTTTTGGATTCCTGATTTTTTTTCAGATTTTGGAATATTTGCATATAAATAATGAGATATCTTGGGGATGGGACTCAAGACTAAGCATGAAATTCATTTATGTTTCATAGATACCTTTACATACATAGTATGAAAGTAATTTTATACCATGTTTTTTATTATTTTGTGCATGAAACAAAGTTTGTGTACATTGAATCACCAAAAAGCAAAGTGTCACTATCTCAGCCACCCGTGTGAACAATCTGGGGTTGTTTGGCATTGCCATCATTTCTGATTTTAGCTTTCGATAAGCAATCATTTTCTTACACGTATTCACACACAGCAGTTAAGAGTAAAAAACATGACATGTATATTTGGCACATGCAGAAAAGTTATATTGCAGCAGACAAGGGCTGGGAGAGTTTTTTTTCCCTTGGGGATGCTGAATAAACTGTGTGTTGTGTGCCTGTGTTTTAACTGTGAACTGTCACATGTGGTCAGGTATGGGATTTTCCACTTTTTGGTGTCATGTTAGCACTCAAAAAGTTTTGAATTTTAGGCCAGGCATGGTGGCTCACACCTGTAATCCTACCACTGGGAGAAGCTGATGCAGGAGGATTACTTAAGCTCAGGAGTTCAAGACCAGCCTGAGCAAGAGTGAGACCCCGGCTCTACTAAAAATAGAAAAATAGAAACATTAGCCAGGCATTGTGTGTACACCTGTAGTCCCAGCTACTCGGGAGGCTGAGGCAGGAGGATGGCTTGAGCCCAGGAATTAGAGGTTGTAGTGAGCTATGATGACACCACTGCACTCCACCCAGGGCGACAGAATGAGACTCTGTCTCCAAAATAAGGTTTTGGAAAAAAAGCTTTCAGATTTTGGAGCATTTCAGATTTCAGATTTTTGCATTAGGAATGCTCAACCTGAAAAGAAAATCCGATTTGCTCAGGATAAATTTCACGAGTCAAGTGATATATTCTGATTTTATTTATACTCTCCTGTTTGTATTTTCTTTTTTTTTATTTCAGGATATTATGGGGGTACAGATGTTTAGGTTACGTATGTTGCCCTTGCCCTCCCCACCAAGTCCGAGTTTCAAGTGCGTCCATCCCTCGGATGGTGCGCACCACACTCTTTGTGTATACATATACCCATCCCCTCCTCCGCCCTCCCCCCTCCCCCCTGCCCGACATCCAATAGATGTTATTTTTATATGTACACTTATGTGTTGATCAGTTAATACCAATTTGATGGTGAGTACATGCAGTGCTTGTTTTTCCATTCTTGGGATACGTCACTTAGTAGAATGTGTTCCAGCTCTATCCAGGAGAATACAAGAGGTGCTATATCACCATTGTTTCTTAAAGCTGAATAGTACTCCATGGTATACATATACCACATTTTATTGATGGACACTTCGGTTGTTTCCACATCTTTGCAATTGTGAATTGTACTGCTATAAACATTCAGGTGCAGGTGTCTTTTTTATAGAGTGTCATTTGTTCTTTTGGGTAGATGCCCAGTAATGGGATTGCTGGATCAAATGGTAATTCTACTTGTATCTCTTTAAGGTATCTCCATATTGCTTTCCACAGAGGTTGCACTACTTTGCAGTCCCATCTGGGACTACAGGCATGCACCACCATGCCTGGCTAATTTTTTCTATATATTTTTAGTTGTCCAGATAATTTCTTTCTATTTTTTTTTTTTTTTTTCAGTAGAGACAGGGTCTTGCTCTTGCTCAGGCTGGTCTCGAAATCCTGAGCTCAAACAATCTACCCTCCTCGGCCTCCCAGAAGAGGAAGTATTACAGGCACGAGCCACCACACCTGGCCAGTCCCACGTTTCTTGTAGGCTTATTTCTTTTCTCTTAATTTTCTGCTGGATCTCTGTGACTGACTTATTTAATTGGAAGGAGTTGTCTTCAATCTCTGAGTTTCTTTCTTCTGATTGATCTACCCTGTTCTTGAGGCTTTCCACTGTGTTTTGTAGTTCCCTGAATAAGTCCTTCATTTCCAGGGGATCGGTTTGATTTTTCTTTAATATTTCAATTTCTTTAGTGAATTTTTCTTCCAAGTCCTGGATTTTTTTTGTGGTTTCTTTATGTTGGTTATCCATTTTTTCTTGCATATCATTGAGTTTTCTTACAATCCATGTTTGAAATTCTTCTTCTGTCATTTTAGTGTTCTGAGTTTGGTTAATGTCAATTGCTAGGGAGCTGTTGTTCCTCTTTGAGGGTGCGCTTTCTGTTTATTTTTCATACTTCCAGAGTTCTTTCGCTGGTTCCTTCCCATCTGGATCAGTTGTTCCTTCTTGCCTTTAGATTTTCATTTGGATAATGACACTCCCTGTTCAGTCTCTGAGCCAGTAGGTGGTGTTTGTGGGTGAGATTCGACCACACCCTTTATGATGAGTCAGTAGATGCAGTAAAAGGGTGTGCAGAATGACCTCCCTGTCAGTAGGTGGCACTTGCTGGAAGGAGTGAGCTGCAGAGCTGTTTTGGGGTCCTGCAGCCAGCTCTTGTTCCCCTGGGGAGGCCCTCTTGTGACTCAGGTGGTGGGCGGGGCCCTGGGACTTCCAGGTGTGTCCTTGTTCTCCGCCTCAGTGGGGGCAGGACCGGGAGTGAGTCTGGGTGGGGCTGGGTTGGGTAAGCCTGCCCTCAGGCTCCACAACTGCTGTTAGCAAGGGTCAAAGGTCTGTTCTTTGTTTCTGTGCAAAGCTGCTGGGAGGGGCTGAAATGGCTCCACTCAGCTGAAAGTCTGGGCTTGAGGGGCCGCGTGTCTGAGACCTGCACTCTGGAGCAGGTCTCGCTCCCCTCCACCCTCCCCCTCTCCATGGCCTCTCCCAGGCCTCTGCCAGCAAGCGGGACCTCAGGCTGATGGATCTCCCCTGGCTGTGATGTGGGCCGGGAGGTTCCCTACCCAGGATCGAAGCCTCAGCTGAAGGCTAAGGCAGTAGGATTGCTTGAGCCCAGGAGTCTGAGGTTGCTGTGAGCTAGGCTGATGCCACGGCATTCTAGTCAGGGCAGTAGAGTGAGACTCTGTCTCAAAAAAAAAAAAAAAAAAACCTAAAAAAATAAAATAAAACACATTTGCCGGGGTCATAATAATGTAGCCAAAATTTAAAGAAAAAAATCGATTTTTGATTATGTATCATTCCACTTGTTTAATCTACTGATTTCTACATGCTTTAGCTTACTCAATAACAAAGCTCAGCACTTCCGAAGCTACTGACTCACATGGGCCTGTATATTGCACAGGCCCAGACGCCACACGTCTGGCGGTCGGCTTGGGTTGGCCACTGGATTGAAGACAGAAGTCTGGGATGATTCCCAAATTTCTAGATCTGGTGACAGGGAGATATGGCAGGGTGAGCTTGAGGAGAAAAAGCTGGATTAGGAGCTGCTGAACCTGGAATCCCTGCGGGTCACGCCAACAGAGAGACACGCAGTAGAAGGTTGGCCCTGTCTGTCTGTGGCTCTGGGTAACATCATCCAAAGACGGTGAGAGGCAGTGAAAAGAGGCTCAAGGCTGATCCCATCTCACTTTAAAATAAAAAACCCTAACTTCTTACTCTGCCCTCCTACGCGGTCTGTGCTTTTCTGCCCTTCCCCTAACATAGCGCTTCTTCTCTCGACACACTCTGCCACATGGGCCTCTTTTCTGTACCTTAAACTTGCCAAGTTGGTTCCCGCCCTTGCACTTGCTCTTCTGTCTGCAAGGAACGCTCTTCCCCAGATCCTGGGGGAGGGGCGGCTCCTCGTCCTTCAGGCAGGGCCAGCTGCATGCACGTGCCGCCTGCACCCCTCACCCAGAAGGGCTCTGTACTTGGTTGAAGGCTCTGCTGTTGACATCTTGAAATTCTTAATAATTTTTGAACACCGGGCCTGCATTTTCATCTTGTGCTGGGCCCTGCAAATCAGGTAGCTAGTTCTGCTTTCAGGGACGATATTGGAAGTCCTCTGCTCAGGGAGGCCTCTCTTGGCCAACTATTCTAAACAAATCCCTCCCCTGCTAAGTGACTCACTGGCGCGTTGCTCCCATTTAATTTTCTTTATAACAGTTTTCTTTCTTTCATACATTCTCACTTAGGTATTCAGTTGTGTGTTGTCTAGTTCCCTCCCCTTGGAATGCAACGTGAACACTCAGAGAGCGGAGACCACTGTGTCCTCAGTGTGTGACCCATAACAGACACCCGATACATTTGTTGACTATTCTGAGAGCAAAAATTGTTGGAAGCAGGACGGTCACTATGCTGGGCATAAAGGAAATTTAGAATGTATTTGATATTGATACACCTCCTGATCAATAATTAAATGTGTGTGTTACTGATTTAAACCGATAAATTCTGGTTTTGCAATGAGGTTAAGTGGAATATAATTTCCTCATATTACATTCAAACTTTGATCTTTTCCATGAAAGATTTTGAAGTCTGGATTCAATGCCTACTTTTGATACCTATGTTATATGAGCCCAAAATAATAATTTTAGTTTAGTCTGAGTTCTTTAAAGAGGTTATTGGTCTACCTCCCAACTACATTGTACTGTATGGCTCAATAACACATTTTCATTGTGTGAACCAGTTTGACCTGCTCAGCAGCTCTACCCCAGAGATAAGGTAGCTGTAATTTCTCGTTTTACAGATCCCTTCAACTCAGTGCACTCCAGCTATGTGGAAGCTTGGCGAGAATAAGTGAACGATAATCACAGAACTTCAGAGCTGAGAATTACGGCTGAGATTATTTCTTTCAACACTCTCATTTTTAGGTGAGGACACTGAGGTCTGAGTACACAGGACAATGAGACGACAGTGTGGTAGGGATTTTGCTGGAACTTGATCCCTTAGATCAGTGATCTTTCTACTCTGCCATTGGACCTTTCTAGCAAGTGAGTTATCCAACTTTTGTCTGCAAAGGGGGCAATTTTTAAGTGAGGATTTACACTCTACTTCTAAAATTTTGCTTATTATTGTAAGTCATCTCCTTTATTAAATGAATTGCTGAATGAGTGAGGATCAGGAAAGAAGGAATAAAAGAAGGAAGGGAGGAGGAAAGGGAGGGAGGGACGGAGGGAGAGAGGGAATGTCTGATGAAATGAATTACTATTATAATCTACATGAATCATTTGTTTAGATCTTTATGTGTTTGTCTTTCTTTTTGCTTCTCGTATGCACACCCTCCTCGACTTTGTCCCCCCATGGGCTGGGGGACGAGGACTGCCTCTTGAGACTGTGGAGGGACTTCCACCAGAGTAAAGCTTGTGCCTCTCAACCTTCCATTTCTCACCCTATGAAGCAGAAATATTATTTGATTCATATTATTAGTCCGCGGATCTCAGTTATGCAGAACTCATTAGGGATTTGCTCTCTTTCCCTATCTTTCTTTCTTTTTTTAATTTATTTTTTTCTTTTTTTCTGGTCAAGTGAAGCAGTGGGAGTGCAGAAGGAACAGAGGAATCTGTAACTAGTTGTGATCAATTAGTTGTAAACACCACCGCACTCAGACCAACCTTTCCCTCCCTTTCTAACGTTACTGGTGCAAGACAGCAAAAGCTAACTTGTCTACAGGTCATGCGCAGGACTCCTGGGTTGCACAACTTCAGGGACCACTGACGTGGAGTTGGCCCCACATAGGACACAGCAGGAGCAGGCTCCCGGTCTGCTCCCAGCCACGTGCCCAGTGGGAACCCTAGACGTTGCCTGATTATGCCAGTGACAGGGTGGGTGAATCTAACTCAGAGGTGACATACTAGTGAGTCTGTTATGGTCACACATCTAAGCCACTCTGTCCAAGCCTGAGCTTAGCAACAATAAACTTGACATTTTGAAGTCCATCTGTCTGACTCCTCTAATTTTCAGCTGATACGGCAGGCGTCCTCTGTCATCTTTCTTAATTAGGATGTCCTTGCTTCTAGGTCTCCCTAATTACCAACCAGCTATCTATAATATTTTATAACCCACTTAAATCTTGAGCATAATGATGTCATTATTATGGAAGCGACCGGATTTGCATGAAGTATTGCTTATTCTTAAGAACAAAATGGCAACTGTGAAAACAGATGAAGTAATTAGAGGAAGAAACTTTTTGGAAGCTTCAAGACATTTTAAAAGCAATTAGGACTAGTTAGCAATAAAGTTCTGTTCTCAGAAATTGCACTTAAAGGAGGAACATGGATTAAAGTAAAAAATCTGCTACCAGAGGGTGAGCCACTGGACTTCCTAAAAACTGGTTCTATTTTCAATGAAATTTGGGTGTGTTGAAAATGAATGTGCAGATGGCAACCACGGCTTCAAACAGACCCCAACTTGGACAGCAGCACACTAATGAGCAAGGGTGCATGGAGTCAGAGTAGAGCTGGACGATTTCTTATGACTGACTTTTCCAGAACTCTGCTCTTCTCTTCTTGAGAAAAATACCCAAGATGCTGCTTCCTCCACTAATCAACCATTCATCTCGCAGGACAGGACATGTGTGTTTAGAGGTGTGGATTGTAGTTGCTCAAAGGCAACATTAGGCTATTTAAAATAATGATAGTTCAAGTTTTGCTTTGAGTCTGTTTTCCAACACAGCTAAGAGGTTTCCAGCTAAAACAGAGACATCGTCGGTAATGAAGACAGCTGAAATCGGGTGTGGGCCGAACCTTGAGTGTGTGTCCTGTAATTGCTCTCTGTGCCCAAGCCAAGCAGAGAGACACTCCAGACTGCATATTGCCACCTTTGCCAGACAGACCAGCTTCTAAGGGCCCCCGAAAGGCAGGTGGACCAGTTCAGAATTGTCAAGGTCAGACTCACTTAGAAAAGTACTGAGCACATGGTAAGTATTGATTGGCTAATCTCTCAAAACTTTCAAACAGGGCTCAGGATGATCTCGAAACTTCAGTAACCAGAAAGACCCATCGCTGTAGATTCTAGATCTATTGTGACTAACAGCTCTCCAAGTTGTTTTTATTTTTATTTATTTATTTATTTTATTTTTGGAGTGAGTGGGGAATTACAAAATAATTTTTTTTGAAATAATTTTTTACAAAATAATTTTTTTCAACATAATCTTTTACAAAATAATTTCTTGACGAAATAATTTTGTCAAATTTTGTAATGAATATTTTGTAAATAAAGTTACGTTCAGCTACAATTTCCCATTTTCCCTATGTGTGGTGACTTTTGAGACACCTCGTATATCTTAAATGGAAACTTTTTTTTTTAATTTTAAGGCTTTAATGAGTCCTACCAAAACATGTTTGTGTAAAATAAGGTAGCCCAAGGTCATTTTTCCTGATCATGTACACAGCCTGCCCTCTAGTGTTGCTTTCTTAAACCCTAACAAATTGTAGACCACACTCTTAATCTCAAAATGTTGGGTTAATAGGATTAGAAACTGTGTCATCAAATTAATAGAACAAGGCTAAATCCCTGACGTGGAAAATTAAAACAGAGAAAAGTGAACGTTCTTCCAGAAGCTGGTGGCAACTTCACGGGGGATATATTGCAAAGTTAGTGGTAAATACACTGTATTAAAAAGTTTCATTTGGTAAGTAGGGTGTTAATAAAGAGGGAAGTTAGTTGAAATGATCTATATAAAATGTGATAACTATGTAACTACTAGTACAATTGTTATTTTATTATAGTATTAGAAAGACATTCTAAATGTTGATTAAATAATGGAGATTTTTGGTTTTTAAAAAATAGCAAATATACATAAAGCAAATAAAGATCCCCTTTGGGGGAAATTAAGATCATCTCACTTATAGATTTAACTTTATTAAAGTATACAGTTGTTCTCATTTATTTAACTTTTCTTTGTAAAGTTTTAAACCTTTGTATCTGGAATATTTTAAACTAATATATATCACATTAAACTTAGAAGGAAATTTATCTGAGAAGAAAAGCGTGTGCACACTATATAGCGTGATGGGTTTTATAAGGAGTATGAGAAAAATGTGCAAGCTGTTTCTGCTCTCATAAAAAAATAAGTAGTGAATCACCCTAGGTAAAAACTCACTTAAGGACTAAGAATTCTGGAGGAAAAAAAAAATCCCTCTAACACAGTCTAATTAATTCTGTGTTTAGAGATGTTTGCTGTTGGTGGGGAAATAAAATGCGGCTTGGGCTCTACGGGGCTGCGATGCACACTGTCCGTCGCCTTGAATTTCGAGTACTTCAGATGCCGACCTTATTTAACTGTCAAGAAGAATGTAAACTAATAGGGACTCGGGTTTGTTTGTTTGTTTGTTGTTTGTTTAACTTATATTTCAAGCTTCCTTATGTCTCAGACACATTAGCATAAGTTGTCTAAAGTCATAAAGAAAAATTGACACAAAAATGCTTTGGAGCACCATGTGTTTTCAATTGATGCTGACCGACACTAACCTAATGGAAGTCATTTGATGTGGGTTTATTTTTCCTTTGCAGTAACAGCGGGAACATGAAGCCGCCACTCTTGGTGTTTATTGTGTATCTGCTATGGTTGAAAGATTGTCACTGTGCACCTACTTGGAAGGATAAAACTGCAGTCGGTGGAAACCCAAAGAGTATGTTGGTTTCTTATCTGTGCTGTGTCCTGTTTGCACATTGGCCTGTCCTGCTGGCGTTTACAGTGAGCTGCAGTTGATAGATAACCACATTCACTATGTTTCATGGTGAAACGTTCTCTAGGCACTTAAATGGAGTCGTCATGATGCCAAACATCTGGATAAAAATAGAAAATTCCAATCAAGTCTCCACAAGCATTCATGTTTCCAGATGTTTGTATCGTGTAGATAAAACTTGCCAACTTTTTGACTGCATATTTTTGTTATCGTCCAGATGGTTGGTGTCATCTCAGCACAGCTTTAATGAACAGTGAAATACTTTTCTAGAATTTGAAAAATTTAAACAATTAGAGTAATCTGTGCAATTATTCTTAAGCTAGTGAAAAAATGGGTTATACAGAATTTCACTGAATCTGGTTGTTCTGTGGTCATTAACTTGCAGCCTGTGCTTGGTGATATATGCTTTAGGTACTTAACACTTAGGAGATAAGTTAGCTAAAATATAGCTCACTTGGGGTCTATAATTAAATCCAGAGGCAAGAGTAAGCTCCTTAGGAGGCCACATTGGCTATTGTGAAGTGAGAATGACAATGAATTTTTTATTAAAGGTGTATAAGGGCTAGGTATGCTGGCTCACACCTGTAATCCCAGCATTGTGGGAGAATGAGGAAGGAGGATCACTTGAGCCCAGGAGTTCAAGACCAGGCTGGGCAACATAGAGAGACTCCTATCTCTGCAAAAATTTTAAATATTAGCTGGGCATGGTGGTGCACACCTATAGTCCCAGCCACTCCAGAGGTTGATGCGGGAGGATTGCTTGAGCCCAAGAGTTCAAGGTTACAGTGAGCTATGATCCTGCTACTGTACTCCAGCCTGGCTGACAGAGCCAGATCCGGGCTCTTAAAAAAAAAAAAAAAAAAGGTGTATGAGAGACACCCACTAGGTTATTAAGGCATCTCATATTATATGAGATACTTTCTAGATTTGATGCCTCCTTGGAAAATAATTGAAACTGAAAGACAATTGTTCACTGTGTTTGATATCCCCATCTGGGCATTTATAATAAATTGTTTGCAAAGAAAATTTAAAATTTTCTCTAATGTAAACACCCTTAAGTTAAAGAAATAAATGGATACATGAAAACAGGGCCTGAGGAAAATGACAAGAATGAGGTTAAGTGAACTCTGACTCGTTTGGGAGCTCGCGGGCGAGGAACAGAAGGATTGCCCACGTGGCAGCTGACAGCTTCTTCATTACGCTCTGCTTTCAGAATATGAGGCTATGAAAGAACAATTAAGCCTTTATTTAGGGGACATGAAAGACTGATGAACTCCTTGTTTTGTAATACGGTCAGGTCTCAAAGAAAAAACTGCAATGTGTCTTTCAGGTTTTTCTGAGGCTGGGGAGATAGACGTGGACACAGAGGTGAAGGCGGCCTTGATTGGTATTAAACAGATGAGAATCACGATGGAAAAAAAAGAGGAGGAACACACCAACCTAATGAAAACCCTGAAGAAATGCAAAGCGGAAAAGCAGGTACAGTAATTAAAAATAATGTCTATTCTTAAACAGATCCGGACCATAAATACTGCACTTGTTAGTGCAATTGATGAATTACTTATTTTTCCTAATAATATATTTTCTGGAGAGCTGCTTTTATTAGAGGAAAAGTTTGAAGGAAACTTCAAATTTCTTCAAAGAACCATGTTCCTTGTAGAATAGGCCTTTACAGGACTCCAAACCCAGGAATCTGCGGAATTCATCTCTGAGAAGTGCCGCTTTCTCAAAAATACTTTATTCTTAATCCTTTCTGAGTTAGGATATTGAGTCAGAAGTATTCAGGGAGTTTTTGGCTAGATTAGTGGTCTCCAGAGTTTTCGATCTGTCAACCCTATTATGAAAAAAAAATTGTTAGCACTCATTCCTAACTATATGCATATTAATTTATAAATTAGATACATGAATTGCTATCAATATCTCAAGGCACGATAGACATTTGGGGTGAGATTCATTGTCAGGATGGATATAAATCCATGTTTCACATAATCTTCTAGACATTTTGAAACTTTTAACCAACTTGCCAAATCTGATTAGATCATTGTAGATCTACTTTGTCACATGGCACATAAAGAGCTCATGGCCAGCCGTCAGCTCTGCTGTTCGTATTTTGTCCCCTTGAGCTTAAATTATTCATTTTTTAATCTGCTGGGTCTTTTTTTTCTTTGTCAAGAATCTTTTTAAGCCTTCTATCTATTTAGTGAAGGCTAGTTAAAACTAGATAATAAAATCCATCAGTCCACTTGAGTCCTTTTAAAGGGCAATTCATTGCATTTGGCTTCAGGTGAGCAGAGAGGGGGCCATGGCCACTGAATGCTTCTGGAATGCGGGAGGGGCCTCTCCTCCCCAAAGTCCCCACGTGCAGTCAGCCACACACAATGCCTAACATAAGCACCTCGAGAGAGTACCAGTGTACATTAAATAATACATCAGCCTCATCCATTTTTAAAAATTCAAATAGCTTTGCTTAATAGCATTAGCCCAAACTATGTATTTTACCAACAGAGAATACATATTATATTCAAATGTCCTTAGATAGATATTAAAAATTATTCCTATGCTACAGTATAAAGTTCAGTAACTTTCTAAACCACAGACATTGCATAGCCTGTAGTTTAATAACATTAACAATTTAACACTCAAAACAATTAAATTTTGTTAAAGGGTTATTTTCCAACATTACCCTTAAATTAAAGAGGAAATAAAAACCATCACAAAAGTAATTTGGAAAACACTTTAAATTTTAATGTTAAGAGTAAATTATTTTTATTTATTTTTATTTTTTTAAAAAATGTTAAATTGTGGTAAAATACACATAACATAAAATGTACCCTCCAAACCATTTTTAAGTGGACCATTCAGTACTGTTAAATACATTGACAATGTCGTGCAACCAATCTCCAGAATTCTTTGCATCATGTGAAAAACTGAGTCTATACAGATTAAACAATGCCCCATTGACCCTCATCCAATTTTTTAGTTTAAAAAAAAAAGCAATAAGTAGAAGTTCTAATATTTCCTACCTATACCTATGCCTATACACCTAAAGTTGGGGACCACTAAATTCTAGATGGCTGCTCCCGTCACTTCATTTCTGCACATCGTGGCCTCTGGGAGTTCATTATGCAACTGGTGTGTCAGCCTGTCACCAGACCTGTTGATGTCGCAGCCACACCTACCACCCCAAGTCAGGCAGGGCTCCTAGCAAGGAAAGGAGATTGCCTGACCAGCAGCTGCAAGCCATCCTCCCTTTCTGCAGCAATCAAAAGATTTTGAGGAAATCTAAAATAGCTCCTCATCAGAAAAATGTGGAAGCCCCTCCAACTGGGTTCTCCCCTGGTGGGCTTGTGAGCACGGCCATCTGGGAATTGTGACACTAGATATCACTAATAGACCCTTGACACAACACATTATCACATGGAATGCTTTGAACATCTGGGTAAGCTGTTACTTTCATTTCACAGCTAAGAAAACTGGAGCGTGGGATGTTAATTAACATGCTACTGCAATACTGTAACGAATGAACTGGGAGAAAGTCAGCAGACCACGTGACTTTGTTTTTCTCAGTTTCCTGAGCCTTCTGGCAAGGGAAACAGAGTATGGGACTTTAGAAAGAATATTCCAGTTCAGGGCAGGTCAAGTAAACAAATATTGGGTCCGTTCTAGCTCTGAACAATCCCAGAAACTAGTAGAATTTTTATTTATTCTTGAAAACCTACTTATTGTATAAAAATTCATTGAATTATACTGTTAAGTTTAGGGCAATAAGAAAGTTAATTTTTTAAAAAAACCTGTTTATCCCTAAGTCTCCTTCCCTAAAATTACTTTAAACCTAGAATAAAGGTCAGTTTAGTCAAATTATGAGTTGGCAAACAAGATGTTGGCACCAACATGCCTCCAGGTCCTGGGCTCCACCCATCCTCGGATGACCCAGAGTCCTCACCGACCCCTTCCTCATCTGCTCCCTGTTACTATTTAAGTGAGAATATCTGAAACTTGTTCTTCCTAAAGTAGGAAGCCCTAGAGTAGCTTAGGGTGATTTGCCCCCACACTGGATTTGTATGGCACTTTTGATAAGCTGTGAACTACAGAAATAGAGTTTCAAGCATGGACTCCGTCAGTGGGTGAAATATTTAGCAGGAAATGGAAGGAATGGAGAGGATGTTCTTAAACCAGAGACCTACTTCTTCCATGGCAACATTTTATTTCCAAAACTTGGGACGTGTGATTTGGTAAGTGGTTTTTGTTATGTTTCTGCGGGATGAATGGAAGGAAGTGTCAGCATACTAATTATAGCAATGTGCTGGGTGCCTTGCTTGTTCATCTTTTATGTAAAAACCTTGAGAAGAAGGTCCTGTGATTCCTACTTGCTAATGAGGAGACTGAGGCTTAGAGATACTAAGTAATTTGCTGAAGGGTACACAGTGTAGCTTGGAATCGGGAATATTAGGATTTTGATTTACAGTGAGTGTAATATTTAGAATTTGGACGGATTGAGAAAATCCTGGGGGCATTGTTGGCCATCATGGTGAAATTACCATTCTTACGAAGACGTAGGATTGCAAAATTGTTCTGCAAAGCTCAAGGACACACACACACACACACACACACACACACACACACACACACACACACAGTCCTGTCTAGGTCACAATGTGCATTTTGGCAGGCTAGGGCCCTGCCAGTTTTCTCCCGTGGTCTGTAGCAAATGCTATCTGGCTTAGCTGGAAATAGGACTTTTGTTTCTACTTTTAATTAAATCGTACAGTGAGGGCACCTGAAAAATCCCAGCCAGGCAGAGAAGATGCGGAAGATTGGCAGTGCCTGGGTTATTCTTTGGGCTTAATATGCCAGGAAAGGGTGATTTTTTTTTTCTTTTCCGTTGGGTAAAAATGCATAATAAATTGGTTTGAAGTACATAAACTCTCCTCCTGCATGTGTTTTTATTTAAAGGAGTCGCCTTTAGCTCCGAGGCTGTCTTCTTATGGACAGATCCATCATACCCCTCATTCTCCTGAACCATATCTCTGACACGGAAGGGGCCAGGCTTCAGAAGGCCACACTGGCAGGGAGACCGGGGGTCAGGCAGGGGCACAAGAAGAAAGGCCCATCGTGCCGTGGTGCCGGCCTGCGGGGAACTCCAGGAGAGGGCAGAGGCCCGCAGGGACAGGTGCCACTGCTGCTGGGTTCCTTCCCACCCCAGCAGGACCTGGCCAAGTTCAGCAAGCACCCCAAAGTGGAGTGCTCAAAACACCGACAAGAAAAATGAAGATGGTCCAAAGACGGCATCTCTGCAATTAGAATGTAACTCAATGGGAAAATTTGATTTGATATACAAGAATAGCACTTTCTTGCAATGTTTAAGAACATATAACAATTAAAGTCAGCATAAGTGAAAGAAATAAAATATGTCAGCTTTATGAACTTTAAAGGCCAACTTCCAATCTCCCACGAACTAGACATGAAGACAGACAAGTCAACAAGCAAATCACAGTTGTTCCCCAGATGGGGATGGTGGGCTCACCCACATCTAGTGTAACGCCTGTCACACAAAAAACACTCAATAAATACTTCTTTTATTTTTTTCATTTTATTTATTTTTTTTTTTGAGACAGAGTCTCACTCTCTCTTACCTGGGGCGAGTGCCGTGGCATCAGCCTAGCTCACAGCAACCTCAAACTCCTGGGCTCAAGTGATCCTTCTGCCTCAGCCTCCCGAGTAGCTGGGACTACAGGCATGCGCCACCATGCCCGGCTAATTTTTTTTCTGTATATATTTTTAGCTGTCCAATTAATTTTCTTTCTATTTTTTTTTTGGTAGAGACGGGGTCTCGCTCTTGCTCAGGCTGGTCTCGAACTCCTGAGCTCAGAACGATCCGCCCGCCTCGGCCTCCCACAGTGCTAGGATTACAGGCGTGAGCCACCGCGCCCGGCCAATAAATACTTCTTGAAAGAATGAACAGATGAATAAGATTTGCAGTCTTCCATAGGGATCAGTCAGTGCTCTTAATCAAACAGAAAGCATTAGAGACCTGTCAGCTGCCAGGGGTCTGAAGGAAAAAGACTGAAGAAATAGTTTAGAAAGTACACATTTCAAAGGGTCAAATCAATTAAGGTCTGCATCCAATCGTGAGATGGAAATAGGACTTTTGTTTCTACTTTTAATTAGGAGGCTCTGAAACTTATGAATGAAGTTCAAGAACATCTGGAAAAAGAAGAGAGGCTATGCCAGGTGTCTTTGGCGGATACCTGGGATGAATGCACGTCTTGCCTGGAAAGTAACTGCATGAGATTTTATACAACCTGCCAACCTAGTGGGTCCTCTGTGAAAAATATGGTAAGAGAAAAATAGAGCTCAAGATTTCATAGTTCTTAAGGCACCTACTTCAGCTTAATTTTTTATTAATTTATATTAATATTTAGAATAGACATAGGCCAAGAGAATATTGGCATTTTGCATTCTAGCATCTGATGCTAATGCTTATGTACCATCACCTGTGTATATGCAATTTATAAGTTACAACATCCATTCAGTGTTTATCCTTCCTTTTAATGACACTGTATGTATCTCTCTTAGAAACACCCTGACTTTCTGCCTTGTATTTGTTATTCGTGAACGTGTTCCCACTAGATTGTAAGCTCTTTGAGGGCAGGGGTCATATCTTATTTGTCTTCATTTGAGTTATTGTAGGCATCCAATAAACATTTATTGAATTGCATATTGAATCATAATATTGCAGTCTCTGATTGCAGTCTGCTTTAATTTTTACCCTGGAGGCCAAATATTTGAAGACATTCTCTGCCTCCTGAATCTCTCCTTCAATGTGTTTGCCCTCTTATATATATGTAGCATGCACACTCAAGCGCATACAGACACACACACCCTTTCATATCCCCTTTTGCCCTATCCACGTATGTCCTGTAGGACTGGCATGCTTTCTTTTTTGTCCCCTTTGGCTATCTTCTGGGCAGACGGACTCACAGACGGTGGTGACCTGAATAGGATGAGCTGTGCCCCATAAAAGGCTCCAATTGGCCTGGATTTCCCTCCCCTTTCAAGAAGTGAGCTGAATTAAATGAATTAAATGGAATTTCACTCTCCACATAAGAGCAGGCACTAATTAGCGTATGCTCCTGGCTTGGCAATGCCATACTCAATTACAAAGGGAGCAACTACTAGGGTGATGAAGGTGCCAAGTCAATTTGCCTCCACTGTTCGTTGCATCTGCTCTATTTTTAGAGCCACTGTCACTCTTTAATATACTAGAATATGGTGGAATGAGCACCAGCTGGAAGTCCAGAGATTTGGGGGCCATTCTCATCTGGGCCACTTGTGTGATCTTATGAAATTTTCTTGGGGCTTTAAAGTTTTGTTTTTGTGGATGGAGTCAAGTAAACGGAAGCCGGCAAAGGGAGAGGCAAGTAATCCACCCGGATTACTTTCTGAGAAAGGCATGAGTCCTCTAAAAATTCTTGGAGAATTCTTTAAAAAGCACAGGGCAGTAATGTTCACTAGTGGAAGACAATCAATACGTCTGTATCACTATCATATAAGGGCAACTATGGTCTGCCCAGACCTAGGTGCCACACTGATGAAGCTGAGCATAGTGTGACTGTTGGAATATCTTCTTCCCCTGAGTGATTCCAGAAATTCTACAATTAAAGCTTCATTCCTTTAACTATAGCCAAGGAGGGCTTCGATCACTGCTAATATGTAACCATTCCTAAGTAACCTATTAAGCTATATTGGCATCTAGTTGAATGTAGATGTGTTTCCTGTCCATAGGCTGATTTATGAGAAGGGAAAGAGAAAAGTATAAAGACACTAATGACATTCCACTAAAAATTATTTTTTTTAAAAAGAATGAAGAGGTGAAAAACAAGACGCCTCTTCACAGTTTTTAGGCAATCTTCACGGTGCCTTATAGGCAATGGCATGCCAACTGTCACCAGCTTGCCAACAGTATTGAAAACTTGACCTTTTTAGGCCATTGATGGGCAAACATAAACCAGGAGGAATTTCAGATCCTATTTCCTCAAAGTCAAATCCAGGTACAAGAGTGTTCATAAATTATTTTAAAATTAATCACCTTTTCTTAGCCTGCCCAGAATTGTTCTTGATTTGGGATGACTACTCTAAGTTGACTTTAAAATTTGCAATAAGAAATGATCCAGAAAGAATGTAGATGTTTATTTTATTTCCGTCCCCGCCCCACAGATTGAACAGTTTTTTAGGAAGATGTACCAATTTCTATTTCCTCTCCATGAAGATGATGAAACAGATCCCCCCGTCAGTGAAAAGTCCATTGAGGAAGATGCGCAATTGACCCAAATGGAGGACGTGTTCAGCCAGCTGACTGTGGATGTGAAATCTCTCTTTAACAGGAGTTTTAACGTCTTTAAACAGATGCAGCAAGAATTTGACCAGGACTTTCAATCATATTTCATGTCAGATACAGACTCAAATGAGTCTTACTTTTTTCCAGCTTTATCCAAAGAGCCAACAAAAACCGCGGATCTTGTGCAAAGCTGGGACCTTCCCAACTTCTTCCAGCTGTTTTGTAATTTCAGTCTCTCTATTTATGAAAGTGTCAGTGAAACAATTAGTGAGACACTGAATGCAATAGAAGATTTACCAAAACAAGACAAAGGCAAGTATTAAAAGATTACTTTTACTTAGATGTCTGAAGTCAAGTTGCGGGCAGCTTTGGAAATGGTAGACATTTCTGAGTCATTCCATAGTGTTTCTTCAAGTGACAATTTATGGATAATCAAAGTTTCAGAGCCTCTTAAAAGAAGCTTTGAAGTTTGCCAAACATCATTCCTCTTCCATTGTTGCTGAAAACTCTAGTGCTGTTCTTTTTTTTTAGAGCTCATTTTCAAAGCTGAAAGAAGAAAATGCTATTAGGGTGAGAACTTGAAAAAAACAATTCCCTCCTTTATTAATATATGGGTGTCCAGCTCTATCCTGCTTGAACATCAGGGAGTTTCTTTAACATGGGTCTAGAATCCTCAACTCCCAGTTTGTGAAGAAGGTTAGTCTCATATATAAGCAGAGCAATTTAGCACTTTCACACCCTTCTCTGAATCACTGTCATTCTTTAACTCATAAAGTTCATGCATGAAACCATATAAAGTTTATGCATAAACCTGAAATTACAGAAATATTACATAAGAATTACCTTCTATCAATACTAATCATGTCTCATAATATTCCACGTTGGCAAAAGAATGCTGCTTTATGTTTTTTTTTTGTTTTTTTTTTGAGACAGAGTCTCACTCTTTTGCCCGGGCTAGAGTGAGTGCCGTGGCATCAGCCTAGCTCACAGCAACCTCAAACTCTTGGGCTCAGGCGATCCTTCTGTCTCAGCCTCCCGAGTAGCCGGGGACTACAGGCATGCGCCACCATGCCCGGCTAATTTTTTCTATATATTTTTAGTTGTCCGATTAATTTATTTCTATTTTTAGTAGAGAAGGGGTCTCGCTCTTGCTCAGGCTGGTTTCGAACTCCTGAGCTCAAACAATCCGCCCGCCTCGGCCTCCCAGAGTGCTAGGATTACAGGCGTGAGCCACCGCGCCCGGCCTGCTTTATGTTTCAAGGCAGAAGATATCTTCCTTGGGCTTCTACAAAGTAGCTTAGATACAGCATTTCAGAAATGAGAGCTGCTGGTGTGGGCCAAGTGCATTTCCTTGGTTATTGTATTGAGCACTAAGCCGAGTAAAAGGCTGCTCTCCTCTGAGATGAAAAATAAAGTGGGCTCCTTCTAGCTGCCTATTTTCCACTTACATCAGCTGTAGCTGGGAACATCTGAATCAGAGTCTCAAAATTGCCATGACATTGCATAACTGGCCTCTGTAGAGAAGGGGCTTACCTCACATGTTTCAGAAACTAAAGCCAGGAAACAATGCATTGTATCTGTCCGGTCTCATTGTTCCATGAACAGAGAACAGGCCATCGTTGCTGGAATTGTTGGGTTCTATTTTAGAGTCCAGTAGACTTTTCTCACAAGTCAGGTGGTTTGTCTGGTATTCCATTCTAAGGTTCCAAATTCATCAAATCTTCGGGAGAAACATTAGGCAGGTAGACTGAATCTATTCATGCTGGGGTGGTATCAAATAATTTTTGCCTGACCTTTTAAATCGATACCAAGTGTCTTGGAATAATATTCAGAATGTGTTCATTAGAGCAAAATAGTGGCCCTCCTTCACATTGTGTAGCAACCTTACACATTTGCTACATTCAAATGTGCACAGGATGGTAGCGATTCAGACACACGTCAAAATCTAAATAATTTCCCAACCACTCAACTCCCTCCCACCCATCAACTAAGAACGTGGGTTTCCACCATCTGCCTCAGCTTCCTCCTCATGCACACAGCTAGGGACTGGCCCCTATCCTCAGCTGGTCATGCACACCCTGTCCTTCAGTGACAACCTAGATAGCCAAGATCCGTTGTAAATGTAAATATAAAAAAGAAAAAAAAAAAACGCAAACAAAGCCGATGTTACACTATTATACTCTTCTTTCTCCAGTGTCCCTCCCCTAGCCAGACGGTACACAGCAAGCTCAGCAGAGGAGACATTCTCTTCCCAGATGAGCAAATGTGGGCTATTTATCAATAGTCAGGCAGGGGCTGTGGGGCATTCGTATGTGGTTTCCATCACTTTTCTGAACATGTGGTTGATGAGGAATAAGCCTATTGCCCCTAGAAAATCTGCCCAATGAGTTGACATTTTGAGCTTTGCCCTTGTGGTAGACAAAATAATGACTGCCCAAAGATAGCCACACCCTGATCGCCAGAACCTGTGAGTTTACATTACATGGCAAAGAGAATGTAAGGTTGTAGATGGAGTTAATCTTGCTTGTCCACTGACTTTAAAATAGGGAGATTATTCTGGATTCTTGGAGTGGGTTCAGTGTAATCACAAAGGTCCTTAAAAGTGGAAGAGGGAGGCAGAAGAGAATCAACAGAGACAGTGGCAAGAGAAGGCCTCGGCCCTACTTTGCTGGCCTTGAGGGAGAGGAAGGGGCCATGACTCAAGCAATGTGGGTGGGGTCTAGAAGCTGAGAAGGTATGGAAAAGGGTTCTCTGAAGCCTTCACAGAAAACCAGCCCTGCCAACACCTTGAGTTGAAGCTGTCTTGATTTCAGAAGTCTGAAGTGAGACCTATTTCAGACTTCTGCCCTAGAAGACTGTAAAATAATGAATTTGTGTTGTTTCAAACCACTAAATTTGTGGTAATCTGTTATAGCAGCAATAGGAAACTAATACACATGTCTTGTCAATTACAACTTCCATTTACTGAGCCAGTCCTGTGTGTCTGTGAGCCCTCACAGATGGGCCCATTGGTCATGATAGTCCTAAGAAAAATAGCTAAAACCGAATAATGAACACCATTTTAAAAAGAGAGGCAATAATAAAAAGTCTGAAATGTCTTGATATTTAATGTTATTTTTTATTTTATTGAGTGTGCTTTCATTTTAGTCTCCATAAGGAAGAATTTCTTTCCTATCTTGGTTTTTCTAGACCTCAGTTCTTGAAGAGCTCTTGCAATGGTCTTCACTTATAAATCCCTGGAAAGAACAGATGAGAGCACGTTCTATTGTAGCTTGATACAGTGCTGGATGCCAGGAAATCTGTTTCTAATCCCGCCTTAGAGAGTGTTTGCTGATCTTAATTTTCCTGTAGGTGAAACAGACAGCAAGTGGGGAGAGTGAATGATTTATCTCAACGATGGTACTAGAAGCAGCTGCCTAGAAGTGCTCTGAGGTTCTGGTGTGGCTTGACTGAGTGAGGTGGTAGATTATGCCGTGGGTGCAGGGTGGGGAACTGGTATCATATGCACCTGAAATTTGTCATCCTGGACCTATGTACCAGGTATTAATCTAGATGCTGGGAATTAATCTGGATGCTGTGTCATTATGACACAGCCCCTGACTTCTAAGAGCTCAGTCCAGAGAAAGGAAAACAGATCAGTGGACAATTACATCACCATATCTTAAGTGAAATGTCAGAGGAAGGCACAGAAGAATGACAAAATTAAAATGGCAAAACCAAGTCCCTTCCCTCGAGAGGCTCAGAGTCTAATGAGACAGGTAAGAAAGCAAACACTACATAAAACAGGGACGAATTCTACAGTGGAACTCCTCACAGCAGTCCTGTGGGGCAGAGAGGAGGGTCCCAGAGGCAGCTGGGAAGAAATGACTTTCTAGTCACCAAAGGAGATGGTTGCCTTACATACCAGACGATCTGACAGTGCTTCATTGTTTTTAACAATGGACTTCACAATTTATCTCAAAATAAAATGTTTCATTTTTAAATGTTGAGGATTTAATATAACAGAAAAGTGTTAGATTGTAAATTAGCAATAAATTTTTCCTTTTGTCAAACACTCCATTAGGAACTGCCAATTTTCTGTTGGGCAGCCTTCTCTTTTACATCAATATTTTTATGTATATTGTTAATTCTCCTAAAAAAATGGGTTCTCAAAATTTGATCTGGTATAGGCATTTTCCTAAATCTTTGACCCACTGTTCATAACATTATATATGTTATATATATAAAGTGCAAAAAAAAGTAATAAATACCTATCACCCAGTTTAAGAAGCAGACATTTCCAATGTCTTTGGAATTCCAGTGTACTTCCCAATTATAGCATTAAAGATTTTAAGTGTTTGTGCTTAGCAAGTAAGGGAAAAATAAATAAATAAAGACAAAAATTTTAAATAATTGTTAGAGGTTTTTTAAATAGAAGTCCAAAGAAAAAGTGGCTCCTAATCACCTATTTGCTTAACTCTATTGACATCAGAAAAAATGATACAAATAAGATGCACTAACTTTAAAATAATTCAAATATACAAAGGAACAAAATAAATGAAAGCTAACTTCTCCCACCCCATCAAGTCTCTCTTCCAAAACATAGTTACTATTAATAATCTTCATGATTTCTTCTAGAAATAAAATTACATGCATTAATATGTTTGTGTGTGTGCGTACTAATAATAAATTTCTAGTAATGAGATTCCTGGAGCCAAGGATGTGTCCAGTTTTTAATAGATGTGAAATTGTCCTAGGAAATGATTGCACCAACAATGCACTCCTACGTTCAAACACAGGAAAAAGGTTTTGAAAGCACCGGTAAGAAAAAGCAGTGACATTGTCTCCACTTTATTCAAGTGCAAACTCTAGGGACACTGATGTGTATATGATGCGTCCCCCGCAGGCCCTGAGCAGGGAGGCCCGATTTCGAAAATGCTACCCGCACGGGACAGAAGACTGTGTGCGGAACTTGGCCAGAATTTGTCAGGATGTTTCCAATTTCACGAAAGATGCCAAAAATGTCAGGATTACCTATCTCAAGGTAAGTAACTACTATTTTCTCTGGATTTCAATAGTATTCTGGACGGAAGACAAACTCTCACTTTCACAAAACATTGTGGGTTCATTTGCCTTCCTTCAAGTACTTTTTCACGCGCTTGTTTCCATCTGAGGGTATTCGATATAGGTTTATACATTTTTATTCTTCCAAAGTATGTCATTCTTTCACTTTCTTTAATTCTCTAATTGTTCTTGTGAAATTTTTTATTGATTAAAGACCCAAAAAACTACTAATATGTGCAAAAGAGGTAAACAATGATCAAATTAGGGCAACTCCTTCCTTCTCACTACAAAGGAAACAAAAAACCCCGCTAATGAAGGAAATCTTTCCATTGTGTAAATCAGTGTCTAGCCGAGTGAAATATTTGTTTGAAAGTGGCATTTATTCTTTTTAATTGGTGGGTTAATTATCTAATTTATATTTAAATAGGGAAAGTAGCTTCTGCTTATAAGCTCCAAGAAGCCTGTCCCTCCTAGACTTGGCCAAGAGCAGTCTTTCTCCTTCCTTCCCCGGGCTGGAAATCCTCCTCCTTTTCCTCCATCCGTCCCCTCATCCCCTTTCCTTCCCTTGACTAAAGTTACTCCTCCTACCTCACCAAGGCCATTTAGCAGATTTTCTTACAAAATACAATAAGAGCTTTGATTCCTATTTTTCTGCATTTTGTCTTGCTAAAGCCCTAGAGGAAGGAAATTTAGAAAGTTTGGCTAATGGCTTAGAGTAGGAGGTTTCAAGACACGAAAGAACACAAATTAATATCTTGAAAAATTATCCTACCACACTAGGTTGTGATTTGGGGCAAGTTGTTTAGGCTGTCTAGGCCTCAGCTGAGTAATCTGTAAATAAAGGACCTGAGATAATCTTTGAGTTCTGACAAAATTATTCTATAAAGCAAGTTCAAGAAAGATCAGATTATAATTTGTTAGCCGCAAAATAATAGCTCTGTGCCCTTAACATCTCTCACAGTAAAGACCACTGGAGTAGTATTTACATCTGCAGAAAGAGCAGAGAGCACAGCCCTTGGAAACTCCCAGTTGGCTCTCTCTCCTCAATCCTCTAACAAGGAATGATTCGCAACAAATTTAGCTATTTGGAGAAAAGGGAGAATAGAACTGTTATGATCTTGAACAACATAATATAGAAAACATTGATTTTTAACGTGTCATCAGATACACCATAATACTAACAAAGGTTACCTTTGGGTTTTAAAATTAAGGATGATTTTTTTTGGCTCTGTATTTTCCAAATTTTTTACCGTAGACATACAGATGCTCCTTGACTTACAATGGGGTTGTGCCCTGATAAACCCATTATAAGTTGAAAAATCATTTAAGTCAAACCATTGTAAATCGGGGACCATTTGTACATGTGTGTATGTGTATGATATTAAAACTTATCAGAAGCCGGGCATGGTGGCTCACGCCCGTAATCCCAGCACTCTGCGAGGCTGAGGTGGGAGGATTGCTTGAGCTCAGGAGTTCGATACCAGCCTGAGCAAGAGCGAGACCCCGTCTCTACTAAAAAAAATAGAAAGAAATTAGCTGGACAACTAAAAATATATACAACAGAAAAAATTAGCTGGGCATGGTGGCGTATGCCTATAGTCCCAGCTACTCAGGAGGCTGAGGCAGGAGGATCGCTTGAGCCCAGGAGTTCGAGGTTGCTGTGAGCTAGGCTGATGCCACAGTACTCTAGCTGGGGCAACAGAGTGAGACTCTGTCTCAAAAAAAATGAAATAAAATTTAAAAATAAAAAATAAAAATAAAACTTGTTAGAGATCTCTAAAACTGGTTTGATTTTTTTTTATGTAGTATGACTTTAATCACCCTGCTCAAGGAACCTGTGCTTTACAGATTAATATTGTTTATTAATGAAATAGGTCTTTCTATTGTGTAAATTAATGCATTGCAGATGGTTCTAAACATCTAAGTGCTTTGCAACTCGACAGGAGTAGGTTCCCATTCTAATTTTTTTGGCTCAATTAAACAAACAAACAAAAAAGAATTTAATAGAGCCTATTAAATTAGATCAGTATTTGTGTAGTTACTAAACCTTTTAGAGTCGATTATACTCCTCTTCTCCTTTTGGTTAAACATCGCCAGCCTGGGCTCTTCTTTAGAGTTCTCAGGTTAGCTGGGCTTGTGAGGGGGGCCAGGCTACGGAGGGCACAGAACAAGGGCAAGGAGTGGTCTCTCTCTCCCTCTTCCACTTCATTCTCTCTCATCTTCTTCCCACCTCAGCAGTCGCTCATCTCTCCTCCTTTTGAAAGCAGGGTCCATCATATAAATGAACTCGTCTACTCCTCCACATCCCTCTAGGGCCAAATTTTCTTTCCATGGACACATCTACCCCACCTTAGAATGCAGATTAGAAAATTTTGACATCTAGAATCTGTCATGGAAGAAAAAGGTTTGGAAAGCTTTGCTCTAAGTAGCTTTGATTATATATAAACTGGACCTTTGTGTTGGATTACCTAGAGCAGACGAAGGTCTTATTTCTCCTGAATCGCCAACTGGATGACTCAGCCTCTGTTTCACCATATGGAAGATGAGAATAATAGATCTACTTTATCCAGGTCTTTTGAGGATTAAATAAAATGTCTGAAGTGTCAGTGATTCTCATTATTCAAGTATTGATTTTTTTAAGTCACAGTTGCAAGGTTGCAAACAGAAACAAATGATTTTATAGCAGAAAAATATACACTAATATACTGACCGCTTGCAAATAGTCCCCGTAAAACATCCCGTCTATGTATCATTAACATCTATTTCCTTCTAGTCAGTTAAAATATTGGATGAATAATCCTTGATTGTCACAAGATGATACAGAATAAATCAGATAATACAGTGTAAATGTATCTAATAATCAGTGTGTGTCAGATAATGGATACAGTATATATCAGATAATACAGTAAAAGTGCAATGTAAGTTGATTGTTACAAAGGTAAAAAATAAAGAATGTCCTAATGTGCTCACCTACTGTTTAAAACTTATTATAAAATGCATTTTATTATAAATGTATAAAGAATGATATAATAAAAGCCTGCGTGCCTACCACCCAGATTAAGAAATAAAACGTTTCCAAAGCAGATGAAGCCCCCACTCTGTCCCCCTTGACATCACGTCCCTTTTATCCTCTCAGAAAGGAAACTGCTATTTTGACCTTAGTGTTTATTATTTCCTTGCATTTCTTTATACTCATATGATGTATTTACATATATGTACATATATATAATAGATACACACATACCATACATAGCAAATGTTTTACATGTTTTTAATTTTTGATTGTCAAAGTATAATTTTCAAACTTAAAAATATGACTCATACAAATGTAAAATGAGCACATGTCAAAAATTAATTTAACTTATTAATGAAGGGACCAGTAGGGTGTTAGAGCTGGGCAAAAAAAATATATAAGAAAGACTGGAGCATTCATAGTCAAGGAGAGACAGAATGCTGCAATAAGATTACAAAATTAGATACAAAACCAGTTAATAAACTAAAAGGCAATAAAACTGTAACTTTTGCAGTTATCTTTTCTATGAGACCAAAATAATTTACATCTCTGCTGGACAAAAAACATTTGCAACTTTCCAATCCATAATTTACATCTAACTTCATAGGGTCTGGCCCTAATCAACAGTAAATATTCAGGCCAACAAAGGATCATTTCCCTACGGAATTAAGTGATGTTTGGATGGGCCTCTTAGAAAACAATTTAGTATGACATTGAAAGGACATGCAGTCATTCTTTTGCTTTCTTTCCAAGTTCTGGGTAATTTTTCTTAATAATGTAAATGTTATTGCTTATGTATTCTTTTGCAACTCAGAGTTTCACCCTGTAGTTTGTGAGTTTAGCCATGTGAATACACGCTCTTCTAGTCCATTAATTCTCTGTTGTACGTTGGTCTGTGTAGGCATATCACAATTTATCTATCCATTCTCTAGCTGAAGTACATTTGTTTCCAAAGTTTTGCTATTACAAACAAATCTCATACGTTTTATCAAACAATAATTTTGTCTCTTCAATCAACATTTGATTTACTTTGAATACTAAACATATAGCTATAATTATAATCTCATATTTTACAAATATAAGATAAAATATTTTCCAAAACATTAGAAATCCTTTTTTTTCCCCACTATTTACTTTATTTTTTGGTCCCAATTTTAAGTGGATTCACTATATGTGGTTCTTTTCCCATACTAATTACTGGTACTGGACATACACATCCAAATTCAAAATAGTAGTTTCCTTCTGAGAGGTTAAAGGGCGTGTGATGCACAAGGTGTACAGTAGGGGCTTCTTCTGTTTTGGGGTGTCTTTTAAAACAGAGGTGGTAGGCACATGGGGTTTATAACAAGAAGTTCTCTCTCCAGCCCAGTTTCTGCTGTGTAAAACCATATAATTAAAAATTAAACTGGATCTTGTTTGCAACTGATGTAGGCAGTATTACTCCAGAACAACAGGAATACACTAGGCGCTCTCATAGGCAAAGGGGAAAATAGAAAGTGCAAGGGCTGAGAGTTAAGCCCCTGTCGCCCTCCTCCAAGTTTCATGGACCTCTTCCTTCACCACGTTACTTTCTTCTTGCTAGACTGTCCTGATGTACCTGCACTACACACAGAATTAGAGGAGGCCCTTAGGCTGGTCAGCGTATCCAGTGAGCAGTACGCCCAGATTCTCCAGATGACCCAGCAGCACGTGGAGGACACCGCCTATCTGATGGCCAGGATGAGACGGCAGTTTGGCTGGGTGTCTGAACTGGCAAACCACGTTGCAGAAACCGAGATCGTCTTTAGTTCAGTAAAGGTAAAGGCAACGCCCAAGAGCAGCTCTGGAGATTACACATGCACACCTTGATTTTTCTGTTAATTTACTTATTAATTACATCTGAATTTGAAAACAAGCTATGAGGAGTATTCATATTCCTGTTGCGATTGTATTCAGGCTGACTTGATTTAATGTAGTTCATGGTCTTTAGAAAACAAGAAACTCTCCAAAGAAAATAAATTTAAAACACAAAATACTTCCTAGTCCAGAGATTGCTAATTCTGCTTGTAGTTATAGGGCTATACCTGATAGAGGCAACCTTGAAGAAATCTGGCCAAATTTCTCTCTTTTTAAGTTTTTGAGAGAGAAGACTTACAGATAAAGTAACTTGAGTTCAATTTTTGATTCTGAAACTTACCAGCTAAGTAAGCTTGGAAAAGTTCCTTAGCCATTCTATGTCTCGGTTTTTCCACCTGTAAAGTGGGAATAATAATAGCTATCTTAAAATGTATATCTATAAAGTGATAGTATAGGTTCCTTATACAAAGCAAGAGCCCTGTAAATTACAGCTCATATTAATTTTTGACACAATAAAGCTGCTGCATTATCTTGAGAACTAAACATATTTATACATTAATCTTCACATAAAGACATTTTTTAAATTTCAGCATATTACGGGGGTACAAATGTTTAGGTTACGTATATTGCCTTTGTCCCACCCGAGTCAAAGCTTCACGCATGTCCATCCCCCAGACGGTGCGCACCGCACCCACATACAGACATATTGTCATCTTAAATTACATCTACACCATGATGGCCACATTCAATTACTCTTTTTGCATAATGATAAAGAGTGACTTTCTTTCCTGAGACATTTCTCCCCCACCCCACCACTTACACACCCATTACAGTAATAGACAAGGGCACCAGGGTAGTGGTTTCTGATGACAAAAAAGACCTGGATACAAAAATCGCTGGGCAGAGCATGGAAGATGCACTATTCTGTGCAGTAGGTGATGTTGGCGCCCTGCCCTTGTACCAGCTCCTGCTGGGCTGGTGCTGGTGCTCGAGGCTTATCCCTGCAACCTTCTCCAAAGGACACCCCCCCGGCACTTACGCTCCACAGCTCCCTGCAGGATCAGGCCGAGGCTAGGGGCCACCTGAAGCCACAACATTGCTTAATTTCTTTCTCTTCTCTAGTTTGCTTTCCCCATCCCCTTAAAAGTTTCACCCGAGAGCATCCCTTTATAAATCACTTATGTCAGAATCTCAGGCTCTGCTTCCAGGGAATTGGAACAATGATACTCTGTAATCCAGCATTTTGCTGTTTTTCAAACTACGAAGTTGTGGGCCATGCATGGTTTGAGAATTAAGTTTAGAAAGTCACAAGCACGTTAAAAAACAAAATCAATAAAACACAAAAAAATAGAATAGGACAGACTAGAAGAGAAAATGTTAGCATGCATTGTATTTAATAAGGTGTATGCATGTCATGGAACTTCCATTTCTGTTTTGTGTATGTATTTGTGTGTGTGTGTACAGACATAATGCATGTAAATATATATACACATATATAGACATACGTGTGTTTGGAGTCATGATGTAAAATGTATCTGTACTGTAGACGGCAGGAAAAGGGTTTTGAAAGCCACTGTTCTAATCCTTGCTGACTCTCTGATTCTAGTACTCCATGAGATCATATTCTAGGAGGGTAAAATAATTCAATATATTTGATCATCCTCATATATAGACTTTTAGTTTAATGAAGAAAAATTCTTACCTTGAAGCATAAAATTTTAAGAAAAATTTTAGCAGTGCTTTTAACCTTTAGAAAGCTACAGCCAATATTTAATTATTTTTATCATTATCAGTATTTTCCATCCTATGCTTCAATTTACTTCCATTTTAGTGTCTCTGAGTAACACTAACAGATTTATCTAAAATTCTTTATGTTCATAACAAAGGTACCGCTATATAAAAACCTGCATATGAAATAAAATTACGGCTTCCAATTACATATTTTTATAATAATCATCACTAAAGAGAACTTACTATGTGTCAGGCAATGTTTTAAGAACTTTTTTCATATATCTGATCATTTAATCCCCTCCATGACCCTATGAGGTAAGTAGTATTATTTTCTCAATTTCTCAGATGAAGCACAAAGGAGTTTAAACAACTTATCTAACTTCACACAGCTAATAAGTGGTAGAACTAGAATTCAAACTCAAGCAGCCCTTATCCAGCATCAGCAGGCCTGACCACTTTGCTAAACTACCTGTAAAAGTTATTTGTCTTGAAACAGATTTTATTTCATCACGCAAATGAAAGTGATGAAAGCAAACCCGTAAAAGAGCAAGTACTTAAGAGAAGCCTTGTGTAAGAAACACACAAATTCTAGCAAATGAGAACAGTTATGGCCCCTGGTTGTATTAATAGTTACATGGGTGTTTGCTTTGTAATTATTAAACTAGACATAAATGCTTTATGCAGTTATGTGTGCTATATTCACTAAAAGAGAAGGGAAAGAGTTATGCTAGCTACTGCTTTATCAGCTAGAATTATGGAATTACCAGGTTTAATTTGGCCTCCCAATGTTTTGGCTTTAGTTTTTTTGATAAGAGAATTTATTTGAAAATATTCCCAAAATAGTTCTCTTAAGGTTACATGAAGTCATATGCCACTTCCATTTTATTTAAATGGCTAAAGGCAAAGTACAGATATACACACTTAAGAATTCATTAAGGGAGTAACCAATGTGCATTTCACATGATTAATTCTTGCCAAAATCACACATCCAACCATAAATTGTAAATTTCCTAGGAAAACTCAGTACAAAACTTGTCGTGGCATAGACAGGAGTGTTCACCAACATTCCTCCTGCTCACTCCTGTTTCCCAGCTCCCCCGCAGCTAAGTGTTGTCATGTGGCAAGTTCTGGCCAATGAAATGTGAGCAAAAGTGATAAGAGTATTTCTAGGCTGAGTTAGTGAAAAGCCTATGTGTGCATCTATTTTTTGTCTCTGCTGAGGGCACAAAGAAAACCATGAGTTCATCAGCTACAGCCATGAGATTATATGTCAACCCATGGGGTTGAGACTGTGGCAGTCACCTGGGAAAGCAGCTGCTACTGACCTTTTGAGATGCCCTCCTGAGGCATGTCAACAAGGGTCCTGAGTGTCTACTGGTATGGAGTCCTTGTGATGGACACGTAACATGAGTGACAAATAGATTTTTGTTGTATGAAGCCACTGGAATATTGGGGCTAATGTGTTACCTCAGCACAACCCAGCCTATCCTGACTAATGTGGTATTAAATTAATAGTGGCTGTATACTGGGACTTAGTAAATCTTTCACTCTATGATCCCTCTTTTCTAGGTAGTTCCAAGTGTTCATGAAGATAATTTTTCCAAACCAGATGAAACAACAATAGACTTAAGCATCCTGCCTTCTTCTAATTTCACACTCAGTAGCCCTCTGGAAGAAAATGCTGAGAGTTCTAACTTCATTGGCTACATAGTGGCGAAAGCTCTACAACATTTTAAGGACCATTTTAAAAATTGGTAAGCAGAGTGTCCAATTAGGAATGCTTTGTTGACAGTAAAGATGATTCCTTGTTGCTCCATAAATTAATATTACCATATTAGAGACAGAAATGGTCTCAGGAGTTTGGCAGGTCTCTGCCCTGAAAGAATATGTGAACGTGTTAGTTTGCATCTCAAAAGCTGCTCCACCTCAGGAGAGCATCTCAAAAGGTCAGTAGCAGCTGCTTTCCAAGGTGACTACCAGGGTCTCAACCCCGTGGGTCTCACCTGCTTTGAAGGATGAAGCAAGGTCTACATGGAATTACGGGATGAGAGCTGATCAAAGAGTGTCCGCCCAGAGACAGATACCTGTGGCTAAAAACAATTAGCCCAAGGGACAGTTCCTGCTTGACTTCTGATGACCTGTCTCTGTCTGCAATAACTAGATAAAGAAATATGGAGCCAATATATCTCTGTTTAACCCTTCTGTTAAGTAATGGCTTTATCTTAGAACTTAGAAGTTTGTCCTTGAAAGATTTTGTAACCAGAGTTAGTTAAGGGATCTATAGAAGCCTTTTGAAAGACTTTTAACCTAAAACAACCTGTCGTTATGTAAATCTGTTACCCCTGGCAACCGATCACTGTACCCATAAATGCCCATGTGAAACTTTATTCTGGGCCCTATGATTCACGGGGATATTGTAGGGACCCTTGAGTATCCCCGCTTTTTGTCTTTTATAAATCTATAAAACTATACTTTTGTCCCTGTGTATCCTTTTATTTCTATTATTCTGCATTTTCTATTATTTTCTTATCCTTTGCGACGACCCCTACCTAAAGGACCCGATTTTTTACGGGGAGCATTGCTAAACTCCACGCAATTCCTAAAAGGGAAAAACAAAACTAGTTTTTAAATACCTGGAAACTGAGTTCAACCTCATTAATAATCAAGGATATGAAAACAAACAAGATAGCATTTTCTGCCTATTAAATTTGCAAATTAAAAAATCCCTACAAAATCCTGATTGAAGTGTAATGAAATAGGAATTCTTATGTTACTGTATTGATGGGAACACGAACTAGTTTTGCCTTTTTGAAAAGCTATTTGATTATGCATATCAACAGGCATAACATTTCTTTTTGATACAGTAATTCCACTTCTGGAATCAATCCTAAGGAAGATATCTAAATCGATTAAAATTCTGCCTCCAAGATCTATATTTGCAAAATTATTTAAAATAGTAAAATGTTAAAATTATTGTTACAAGAGTGTGGTTAAGGCCGGGCGCGGTGGCTCACGCCTGTAATCCTAGCTCTCTAGGAGGCCGAGGCAGGCGGATTGTTTGAGCTCAGGAGTTCGAAACCAGCCTGAGCAAGAGCGAGACTCCGTCTCTACTAAAAATAGAAAGAAATTAATTGGACAACTTAAAATATATAGAAAAAATTAGCTGGGCATGGTGGCGCATGCCTGTAGTCCCAGCTACTTGGGAGGCTGAGGCAGGAGGATCACTTGAGCCCAGTAGTTTGAGGTTGCTGTGAGCTAGGATGACGCCATGGCACTCTAGCCTGGGCAACACAGTGAGACTCTGTCTCAAAAAAAAAAAAAAAAAAGTGTGGTTAAGTAGATTATAGCTATATACATTCAGTACATTTTAATGAACCCATTAAAAATATTTATAAAATTTAAATAATAACTTGCCAACTAATTTAACAAGGGCTTTATTATAAACCCATCTTTGAGGTAGTATTATTATCATCATTTTACAAAAAAGGAACTTGAGGCTTAGGGTCCAAGGTCAAATGAACTACTCAAGTCTGTAGCAGATAGAGGCAGAATTTGAACTCAGTTCCCCCGGACTCATAATCACCACGCTGAACTGCTTCCTGTTAGGGACATTTGGTCAAAAAAAGCAAGATACAGAAGTCTTGGTAATATGACCAATCTTAAAGAATAATTACATTTTAGTTCTAAGTTGTCATTCATAAAGGAACTTGTTGGTAGGTCACCATGAATGTCTAATTAAGCTACATATTACTAGATTTTCTGCCTCTCCCCTTACGTCTGAGTTTTGAGGGCCTTTATTTCTATTTATGTCAGTCAAATGACCGATATCTTTTTAGCATCTACTAAGTTAAGGCACAAGACCCAGTACTATGAAGGAGAAAATGAAAACTTGGACAAGACCCTGTCTCTACTAAAAAAAAATAGAAAGAAATTAGCTGGACAACTAAAAATATATATAGAAAAAATCAGCTTGGCATGGTGACGCATGTCCGTAGTCTCAGTTACTTGGGAGGCTGAGGGAGAAGGATCGCTTGAGCCCAGGAGTTTGAGGTTGCTGTGAGCTAGGCTCACGGCACTCTAGCCGGGCAACAGAGTAA
>RJWJ010003350.1:0-59787 GCA_004363605.1 Indri indri
ACAGATATTATGAATACAGAAAACACAAGAGCATGCACAGGTATTAAATAAAATAAACTGATCCCTACCATATGGTATGAATATATGACAAATATTTGGTTTTACAAATGCTGTGGAATAATTCAATAAACTATTTAAGAGCTACTGTAACTAATATTTTAAATATGGGGCTTCTCCAGAAAGAGTATTTTAAAATGTATTCCAAATAATATGAATTGAAAATTATAGTACTTAAAAGAGGAATAATTTGTGTTTCCTGTATTTTTGCATATCTAGTTTTTCCCAGTGATGGTTAATGCTTTCCTCTTTGAGAAACCTGCTATAAGCATCGTGCACAATAAAATTATGATACATTTAGTTGAGGAACACTGTGTACCTTAAACCTTTGTTGCACCAAACTGCCTACTTCAATTTAACTAATAAATCTCAGTAAAGCTTGATATATGCACTAAACATTCACTATGCAAGTATTTGCTTGATATTGCAGGATCAGCTAGAAATCTGTCTTCTCAAGCCATCCAGGAAGGCTTTCTGGTTTTGAGGGGGAGAGAGCAAGCATCCTCATTATTGAGTTGCCATTAATGACTTCCTCCATATGGTTTAAAGGCCTGGAAGGAAAACAAACAAACAAACAAACAAAAAACAAACTTGCAAATAAAACCTGTCTAATTAAAAAAGACAAAAAAATCTATAAGGAAGCTGTTGCTTTTGCTCTTGACATTTGCTGACCTCGCTTCTCTAAGTCCTTGATCTGCCAAGGTCAGGATCTTTTTTTCCATTGCAGAGAAAAAAAGAGTCATTGTGTTGGAAGAAAAGAAAAAAAAAAGTCCAATTTAGAAAATATTTTTCATTTTTTAAAAATCTGAAGAGCACAACGATCTTTAAGATTTATTTGACTTAAATGCCTTTCTGTCTCTGCACCTATCGCTTAGAAGGGACTAAGAAAAAAAGACTTAGAAATCTGCACTCTATGGAACAAAGCGAAAGTCTGTGCCTAAGTGAAAGAGAAGATAGATTGCTTGGAAAATCTAGAATCTGTGGCAATCCTTGTAGAGAATGCATTTGGGGAGATGGAAAGATTGCTAAATAAAAAACGAAAGAGCAACGATCAACGAGGCTCTTTATCACAGGAAAGTAACTGACTCTACTGTTGGTTACTATCATCTCTGCTGTGTCTAGTCAAATCCCATGCAGAAAGTTGGGATGAATGCAAGTATTGAACTCCTGTCCACAAACAGAGATAGGAAAAGATAACATAAACTATCGAATTTGTAAAACAGGCATTTCAAGTTTTTATTAGCCTTGGCAGGGACTCCATGCAATGAATTCCAGAGCAAAGAGGTTTATGTGACAATAGGACCTCAAGGATCTTTGTGTGACGCTTAATAGTTGTTTCTTTCACTGGGGAGTACAGTTTTCTCACCTAGTTTCTAAAAACAATTAATTTAACAATAACTATAGCTAAGTTAACTAAGAGCAAATGGGAAGCTTTATGTGTGTAGAATGATTCTAGTAATTTCAATTTTAAATGATAAAAATTTCTAGCATCATTTGAATCCAACATTTACATGCCAAGTAAAAATAATCCACTAATATTGAAAACTGAGCTGATTTCATTCCAGAAACATAACTTAATTGTTTTACATTGAATTTATTTTTGATATTGAATTGATATTATTTTGATATTATACATGATAAAAGATGGTCTAGACTGATAGTTTCCCAATATCTTTAGATTCCCTAGGACTGGGATTCTAATTGATGATTTTTGTTTTTTTGTCAGATTCAAAAAATTCATACTCATGATATCTGAAAGAAATACTTTAAAATTTAAACTTCTGTCTCTTTTTCAGTGTCTTTAATAACGTATTACACATTTCTGAATTATAATTACTAAATAAACTGTGCACTTAGAACAATTAGCATATACTAATAAGTATACTAAAGTAAGTACCAAATGATTCAGAAGTTCTAGCAACTACATAATCATAGGTAATGATAAACTGATCAGTCTACTAAAACACTGAAAATTTTATGACGTCCATGCAGTGCATGACATGGGCCCAACACAATGCTAATTCTGAAAAATAGTTCTCAGATGTTGCCACTATAGGAATTTCATTCATCATGCATCCTACAAAATAAATCCTTTATTACGTACTCACAGTTAACTTGGAATAAGTTAATATTGTAATTTTTATAACTAAGTTTGTCAGTTATTACACTTTATAATGATGGTGTTGCCAACATTGCCACTATAGGAATTTCATTCATCACGCATCCTACAAAATAAATCCCTTATTACGTACTCACAGTTAACTTGAAATAAGTTAATATTATAATTTTTATAACTAAGTTTGTCAGTTATTACACTTTATAATGATGGTGTTGCCAACATTGCCACGATAGGAATTTCATTCATCACGCATCCTACAAAATAAATCCCTTATTACGTACTCACAGTTAACTTGAAATAAGTTAATATTATAATTTTTATAACTAAGTTTGTCAGTTATTACACTTTATAATGATGGTGTTGCCAACAGGTATGGCTTGATTTCAATGTTTTAAAAATGGGTAGACCACCTTAGTACGTACTGGCTAAACACAGTCTTGGAGTTGGGGAATATGGAATGTTGCTGGATGGGAGTAAGGAGCAGTAGTCTAGTTTTCGGGTGGAAAGGGGATTTTATTTCTGAGACATTCTAAATTTGTCAGTGGGCTCTAGAACTGATTGCTGCAAAGGCAGCCGGAACACTGTTCCTATGCTTCCATGCTCAGCGGTCCCTCTTTAGGGATCTTGTGTTGTAACAATAGAGAATGGCAATACCTACATGAGTGAATCTGGAAGCTATGGAAAGCACCTTGCACCCCCACCTGACATCACTTACACTTTGTAATGGTCCACTTCATTATGGAATGATGCAATATTCAAGGGTTTTCATTGGTTTGACTTTTAATAAATCACGTCTTGAACTTATGCCCTTGTTATCAACAGGCATGCTGTTTAAAAATCTGTGAAGATCTGGATTGCAATTTTAGTATGAAACTATTGGTATTTTCTACCTTACAACAATGAATTTACCTGTTTGAATTAGAAAATTTAGCAATGTGTTCTAAATGAGTGTTTCTAACCAGGGCCATGCATCGAAATCACCTGTAAGGTTTAAAAAAATACACAGGTGCCCAATTCCCCAGCATAGATCTACTGAATCAGAATCTCAGGTGGAGAACATGGACACTTAATGTTTCAAGGTTTACAGGAACTTGTGATTTCCATCCATGCTGGAAAAACCAGTATCCAAAGGGATGTAAAAAAAATAATGTGTTAGAAGTTTGATAGAAAAGGAAACTTGAATGGTTACTTTGTATACCCCCAAACAATGTAGTCTTTGTTTTCACTTAGTTATACCTTCCTTGTACAACCCCCAGCAGTTATGGCGCTGCCTTTAAATGCACCTGCTGGTTTTCTCCCTATGATCTAGCTCAAAAAGTTAATCAGGGAAAGACCGTTTTTCATCTTGTGAAATCCCGCTGTTCTTACTGCTATAAATATTTATAAATTTGTATCCTGAACATTCTACCACTGCTCAGAGAAATGGGGCAGATAGTTAAGGTGGGAAGTTCCCAAGGAGGATTTATCCGGACACTTTATTGGAGTGGTTTTCAAACTTCAGTGTCCATTAGAATCACCTGGAGGGCTTGTTAAAACACAGATTGCTACCCCGCTCCAGAGTTTCTTAAATGTCTTAAGAGTTTAAGTGTTTCTTAAGTTAGTAGGTGTGGGCTGGGGTCCTAGAAGTAGTGCCAAAAAGTCTCAGGTGATGCTGATACTACTGACTCAGGGGCCCCAGTTTGAGAACCATGGCTTTACTCTCTAGTTACACTTGGATAGATTTACATTTAAGCTGCCAGAAAAAAAAATGCTTTATTATACCAGCTAAGGAGGAACCATGATAAAAAAATGCATGTAATTATTTATTAGACATATTTGTATGAATTAATTTGAACTTGGGCTATAAGAACCTTATTTTAAATTTTTTTTTATTATTTTAGAGATGAGGTCTCACCATATTACTCAGGCTGGCCTTGAACTCTTAGCCTCATTTGCATGAGGCCTCAGCCTCACGAGTAGCTTATAAACATGCCCGGTTTATAAGAACCTTATTGCTAGGATTTAGCAGAAGATCAACACTTTTCCCCACCTTCTTAGGCCCACAAGTAGTTATACTTTTCCCCAAGTTTAGATTGTTTTTGTCCACTAAATAAACCAAAAATTACTCAAGACTTTATATAATATAGTGGAGGAAAAGAAATGCAAAAAGAAACAGAATCAAAATAAAAATCGTGGACTTGAATGGAAATTTAATTTAGCTGAATGTCCTGAAAAAGAAAGCAAAATTCAATCTAACAGTAGAGGCGAAATCAAATTAAAGTCAAATATATTATACTTTGTATGGAGTAAGAGAAGCTTCAGCATTATTATCACAGCCACCTATGCCTTAGGGACCATAATTAACGTGTGCCAGAGACACGGTTTCATTGGTTCATTATTTCACATGGGAAGAAGCACAGCCAGACACCAAACCCTTGTTTCCTCATGTCTGACATGCAGACTTCAATGGATACATTGTTCGTTAGAAATCCGCAAATTACAGACACATATTATTCAATGCGTTCGATATTTTTAATAAATCTTCCCTCTACATTATTTTCCCCAGTGAAATACTATTTAGCCATTTAAAATATTACTCAATTCATGGAAAATGGGAAGGCATTCTGTAGCAGAGTCAATTTATCTTACAAGAATTTCTATATATCTGAAATTTTACTGAGTTGACGTGTTGATCTCCTTGAAATATGCCTATAATAGTTGACCTTCACTTTTAGTCCATTTTGAGACTATGTATTTTTAAAAACCTGAGAGCAACTCATTTAAGTGGCACTATGAATTAAAGAGCTATATTTTTCAGTAAGAAATGTGTAGGTCTCCCTTGTTTCCAAGTCGACCACCAGTTGGAAATTGCCTTGTTAAACAATCAGCCTTTGTGGCCGTCCACTTAAAAAGCTATTCTAGCTTTTAACACAGTGGATTTTTAAAATCCTTTCAATTATGCAGGCAGTTTACATCTGCTAGTTTACACAGCTCCCCCAAACTACCATCCATTTTCGCCCAAAGGAGGCCTGAATGATTTTATTCTTCCAAGGCAGAATTAGAGTCGTGCACTTCCAACTCCAACTGGTGTCGTGTTGCCCTATGGTTGGGGGCGGAGCGGCTTACTCTGCAATCATCCCAGACCATCATGCTTCAGTACACGGGAAAATGAATGTCAGCCACATTACTGCTCAGGACTGGAAAACATGAGGCAAGCCTCATGCTTCACTCTCTTTCTTCTCTTTCTGTTTCTATCCAGCCCAGGAACAGCAGCAAGTGATACACACCAACCAGGCTGAAAGTCATGCAGCTATTGGCAGAGGGTCAGCAGAGGAGCAGCAGCAACAGCAGCAGCAGCAAGACTGTGGTGACTCAGGTCATAGTATTGCAATTACTATCATCTCTAACCCAATTGTTGTCAACACTATTTATTACCATTTCCAAACAAGAAATCTCTTAGCTGTCACATGTTCGAGGGTGGCACATTAACATACCTCTCAATTCTTTTCTATTGGTGCTGGATGGTGGGAGAAATTGTAGATGAGCAGTAGGTTCCCAGACCGAAAGGACCATGCATTAACGTAATCACTGAAGCTCTGTGTGCAAACACAGGAGAGTAAAAATGCTGTGATGCTAGATTGTAAGGAAATCACAGGTTTCCAAAAGAAAAGCAAATTTTGTCCTCCAAACAGGACGATCATGGAAGAATGTTAACGTGGAAGGAAAGGCTCGATCATTTGAAGGGAAGTTGGAAGGCTCTCTTTCATTGGTTGATAGCAGATCATTGAAGGGTGTTGATCACTAAGAAAAGAAATTGTGGCTAAGAACCAACAAGAACCTCGTGTTGATCCAAAGTCGGCGTGTCTCATATTTTCTCATATTTCTAACATAAATGCTTTTTCATTTCATTTAGACTTTAGCTCTTAGAAACATAAGGTTGATTACTGCTAAAAACATCTAGTCACTATGTTTGGCATAGAACCAGTCATACAAAACAAGACACTCGAATTGAGAAATGTGACTTACAGGGCTCTCTTTAAGAATGCAGGTGAATATGTCTTAGAAATTGCACTGTAATTTATTAAGGGATTGGAATTCAGTATCTCTATAAAATGCTATAAAATTTTTGAATTATTGAAATGTATATATAAAGGGATAGAGAGTATCATTGCTATATACAGTGATTGTAACTAAATTCTGAATCTTTATCCCTTATTAAAGAATACCTCAGTAAACAATAACATTCTCAGAATATAGTTACAACTACATACATATATGTATATACATGTACACACACAAACACACACACACACACCTGTATATTTTTACTGCTGGGGCATTGGATTTAGAAGCCAAAGATGAGCCATTAGCTGAGCAACTTCAAGCAAATTATTTTGGTTTTCTGACCCTCCATTTTTTCATCTATTGAGAGAGTAATAATAACTCTTTGAAATTTTTTTAAAAAAAGACTGAAAATTCTGGGCAAAGTCAAAACATTTCAGAAATCTAAGATATTATAATACTTTTTTTTTTTTTTTTACAAATTTCTGCACTTAAACAGTCTTAACATTCAGTTGCCATTTGCTAAGTGAATATAGTCTATTTTTCAAATATATTAGTGCAAAGATGGTTTATTTGAATTACCTTTAAATTTATGAAATTTGAGTGGTTTTAAAGCTATTTTTAATGGTTCCAATATTCTCTCCTTCTGCATGCAGCAGTCATGCAAAAACTGACTGACCAGATGAACTACCAGGCAACAAAACTGACCCTTCTGCAGAAGAAGATTGATAATATTTCTTTGGCTGTGAATGACGTAAGGAGCACTTACTCCTCCCTAGAAGGGAAAATCAGTGAAGACAAAGGCAGAGAATTTCAATCTTTTCTAAAAGGTAAAAATAAAATTAATTACTCATTCAGTTAAGACAAAAAGCAAATGATTCATTTTTCTTTCCTCACATCACTTTGGGATCTTTGCCTTAGATTAGATGGTATGGAAATTTATGACAGACAATTTTTGAATGAGATATTTTTAAATCACTAAACTTCAGAAATAATTTTAATTATCTAAATTTTCTTTACTATATGTTCCAATCGTTGACTGAATATTCCATCTGGTTGATTGACATTATGTATCTAGTTACAGTCTAACTTGTATTTATTTCTAGTTAAAATGAGCCATACTTAATTTACTTCCATTGTGGGATCCAGTTAAGGAATAAAGATGAGGTTTGTCCATCAAAACCATCACATTTATAGCTTTGTCTTTGTACCAAATGAATTAAAATCAAGATGCTCAAGCAATACATCATACTATTTTTTATAAATTGCTCTTTCACAATAATTTTTATATAAGTCCCTCATGCATGTTAAATACTTTTAAAAACTTGCTTACAAAATAGAGACATGTAGAACCTATATGCATTTTTATCCTGTAAAGATCTTTCTTGAATAGGCTACATAGTAGCCATAACTCATTTGGCAATATCCTATTGCATAGATTTTCCTGTTTAAAATGAGTTGTATTATGTTGCCTATGTTTTACACTATAGTTATCACCTCTAGTTTGAATTTGAATGGACGTATCTTCCATTTATGTGTGCTTCATAGCTAGATACTGTTCATGTAACTATATCTCAAAAACATGTTTTATTTTTTTCCTATTTTCTGCCTTTGTATGTAACAGGTTTCTTTTTTACGTTTTTAAATACTCATTTGCTATTCTAAATGGTTCAGAATAGTCCAGTACCCTTTTCCTTTTGTTTTTATTTTTTAAATGCTACTTTTAGGGCCTACCCAAGTCTTGGCTTATGATTAGTCTTTGCTTTCTAATATTGAAGATACCAGTATGTGTATCATTAATGGCTAATTTTCTCTTCTCTTTTTGGTAAAAATTAACATCATGTTATGATAATCAGGTATATCTTGAATTTCTGTTTTCATTTGTGGTTGAGTTAGTTTTACAATCCTCAAACCTCTCATTATTATTATTCTATTGTTATTATAAAAGATGGCTAAATCTTATGAATATTACTTCATTTTTCCTCACTTAAGAATCTCATTAAGGTTCTTCTCTGCAGTCAATTTATTAGTTACTATAAGCTCAAAACATAAGCTCTGAAACCTAATTACTAGAAACCTAATAACACAGTTATGAGCTAACATCAGGTATTATTTTCTAAGGCACAAAGCCCAGAGCCATTTATTTTCATATAAGACTAAGATTAGACCTAGAATTACAGCATACAAAGGTCTATAACTGAAGTCAGTAGTGGTTCCTTCATATCTTTTGTCCATAGAACCTTAGTTTTAATAATTCTAGTATATTCTACTATATTCCACAAGTGATTTTTCCTCTCTGACTTCTTATTTAAGGAGATGATCACCTTTTACAAGTTATAGCAATTTTTAAAATTTCATAAGTAAATATATTCAAGTAGTATTTTCATTATTACATTTCATTAGTGTTTAGTCTCAATTACTTTTGTCTTTTTAGGGATGTCTAAAGTCTTATTTAAAATCATTTATTATTGTTTATTATTTCTTTCTTTAGGTCTAAAATCCAAAAGCATTAATGAGCTGGTAAAAGACATAGTAAGAGAACAATTTAAAATTTTTCAAAATGACATGCAAGAGACGGTAGCACAGCTCTTCAAGACTGTGTCGAGTCTATCGGAGGACCTTGAAAACACCAGGCAAATAATTCAAAAAGTCAACAAATCCGTGGTTTCAATAGCCGTCCAGCAAAAGTCTGTTTTAATGCAAGAAAATAGGCCCACTTTGACTGACATAGAAAATCTGAGGAATCACATCGTGAATGTAAGGCAAGAAATGACTTTTACATGTGAGAAGCCTATTAAAGAACTGGAAGTAAAGCAGTCTCGGTTAGAAGGAGCTTTAGAACAGGAACACTCGAGAAGCCTTCAGTATTACGAATCCCTCAATAGGACTCTTTCTAAAATGAAAGAAGTACACGAGCAGCTTTTATCAACGGAAAAAGTATCAGAGCAGAAGAACATTCCAGCTGTCGAATCAGTTACCGCTAATGTCACGTGGGCGGCTACTCTGCGTGAGACTATGAAGAAGCAGGGTTTGATGATGCTGCAAATGTTTGACGACTTGCACATCCAAGACAGCAAGATTAACAATCTCACCATCGCTTTGGAAATGGAGAAAGAAACGGTGAGGGGTGAATGTGAAGCCATGTTATCTAAGTGCAGAAGTGATTTTAAGTTTCAACTCAAGGACACAGAAGAGAATGTACACGTGTTAAACCAGACGTTAGCTGAGATTCTCTTTCCGATGGACGATAAGATGGATAAAATGAACGAGCAACTAAATGATTTGACTTATGATATGGAGATCCTTCAACCGTTGCTTGAGCAGGGAGCCTCACTTCAACAGACCATGACACATCAGCAACCAAAGGAAGCAGTGGTTACAAGGAAAAAGCTAGAAAATCTGACTACTGCTGTCAATAGTCTGAATTTTCTTATTAAAGAACTTACAAAAAGACACAACTTACTTAGAAATGAAGTACAGAGTCGTGGTGATGTCTTAGAAAGACGTATCAATGAATATGCCTTAGAAATGGAAGATGGCTTAAATAAGACAATGACTGTTATAAATAATGCTATCGATTTCATTCAAGATAATTACGTGCTTAAAGAGACTTTAAATACCATTAAGTATAATCTCGAGGCCCATCATAAATGTCCCCCAGAAATGGAAACTGTTTTGACATTTATTTCTCAATTCCAACGTTTAAATGATTCTATTCAGATTTTGGTCAATGATAATCAGAGATACAACTTTGTTTTGCAAGTTGCTAAGGCTCTTGTAGATAGTCCTAAAGGTGAGAAATTGAGTCAGTCCAACTTTCAAAAGATTTATCAAATGTTCAATGAAACTACTTCCCAAGTGAGAGAATACCAGCAAAATATGAGTCATTTGGAAGAAAAGATACTCTTAGCCACTAAGATTTCTGAAAATGTTGAAACTCGGTTGCAAGGCATCGAGTCAAAAGTGACCCAGACGCTCATACCGTATTATATTTCACTTAAAAAAGGCAATGTGGCTACAAATGAGAGAAATCAGGATCTTCAACTGCAGGTATTAAATTCCAGATTTAAGGCACTGGAAGCAAAATCCATCCATCTTTCAATTAACTTCGCTTTGCTTAACAAAACTCTCTATGAAGTCTTAACTATGTGCCATAATGCTTCTACAAGTATATCAGAACTGAACGCTACCATACCTAAGTGGATAAAGGGTTCTGTGCCAGATATTCAGCTTCTCCAGAAAGATCTGACAGAATTGGTGGAACCGATAATTGAAATGAAAACTCAGGCTGCCCTATCTAATTTAACTTGGTATGTAGATCGATCATTATCTGGAAATCTGGCAAATGTTGTCAAGTCTCAGAAGCAAGTAAAATCATTGCTAAAGAAACCTAATACACCTAAGAAACCAACAGTGAACCTTACCACTGTCCTGATAGGCCGGAATCAAAGAAACACGGACAACATTATATATCCCGGTAAGCTAATACTGAAAAATAACTTTTAACCTCTCTTTATTTAAATGATACGTAGTAGATGTGTATAGTTTAGCAAGAGTGTAAAATATAAAAGGTGCGTATGTGAACTTGGGTGGATAGTCAAGCCATGCAAAAATCACTGACACATTCGAATCTGATTCTAACTTCTGGGAATTTAGGTATCAATCCAAAACAAGTATGTCTAGTATAAATATTTGGCTATGTGTTTTTTTTTTTTTTTTACCTTTTCTGACTAGACCTCTATAAAACAATCAAGTTTGCTCCTATAAAACAGTTTTCTTTGCATAAGTTATTAAAGGAAGCTATTAGACAATGAGATCCTTCGTCAGTAAGATAAGACTACTTATTCATTTTGGCATGCTGACACAATGTCTGATACGTGAATGTCTGACAATGAATGTCCAGGAATTAGATTTGGGTAGATCTCAGAAGGCCATGAATGCCAAGCTAAGGCACTTAGACACAATTTTATAAAGAATGGGATGTCTGTGAAAATTTGTAGCAGTAGGTTGGTTGTGGTAAGAACGGTGGCTCAGAAGCCTAAAGCTAGCAGTAGTATGTAGCATGATTGCAGAGAATGATATTAGGATACCAGTTAGGACATTATCAAATGAACGTTGGCGTGAGCAGTAAGGGTAAGATCTAAAGCAGAGGTAGTTGAAACAGTACAGAGGTGTGAGAAATGTATAATCAACAGAAACAGAGGATCAGTGGAAAGAGTAACGATCTGAGAAACATCAAATTTTGATTCTAGTCCTAGTTGAATAAGTAAGTTTTTGTCTTAGTAGCTTTAGGTGAAAGTTCACCTCTTTGGGTCTCAGTTTCTTCCTTTTAAATGGTGAGATTGCAGTAGGTGATTTGCTGAAGTCATTAGTAGAAATATGTTAAAGACTGTATCATTGTGAAAAAACATGAGCTGTTCACAGCCTGAATGTGTGGCACTTGGGGAAGAGACAGAGCTAGAATATTCTGAGGTTTTGAATTTGGGAAATGAGAGGATAATGGTCCCATTACCAAATGTAAACACCAAAGGAGGAACATAAATTGGGGGGAAAGAGGAATTCAGTGTAGTGCACATAAACTGCATAATAATATCTCTATATGAAGGAAGTGTTTGGTGAATATATTGGGCATATGAGTTATATTGAATAATCTTTTCAGGATGAGAATAGCTACTGAAGTTTACAAAAACAAATGGCAGTATTTTTCTCATTTGAGTCTGCTGTTAAATTATATGCCCATTTGTATAAATTTTGTATTTTATTGGTTTTTAATTGCAAGAGGATGATCATTATTCTAACATGATCCGATTCCTCATATTTAATCTCTGAATGTTTTAATAATATTAAAAATCACAGAGTATTGTTGAACTCTCTCCACTATTCACAGAATTGAATTCTCTCCACTATTTAAATGAGTATGTTTATTTATGACTCCCCCCCAAGTTAATCTGAGTTAGGAGAACCAATTTTACCTCTGTGGGAACGCAGAACAAACTATTTAGACTTACATATTTCCCAGAGAAAGGCAGTATCTCAATACAAGATGTTCGTGTAACAATTTTAGGAAAAATACTGTGTGCTTTTTCCATGCTATTTCAATCCTTGATCTTCATGTGGGAACTTCAACATGAGCTTCATTTAAGCTCTACGATATGTATGATCATACACCAGATAAGCTATGTCATTTTTCTTCCTAAACCAAAAAATATGTATAGTATCTACTCAATAAATACAAAGTTTAAATAGCCTCAAAATTAATTGAGGTAAAAAAATTTCATAGCACCTAAGAACTTATAAACTTTGATAGCGTAAAGAATGCATGTTAGGACCTTATAAAAATTGTATTTAGATATTTATTGTGATTGACTCAATATTGGATTTAACGGGCTAACAATAGGAAATAATTCAGTTCTGATTCTCTTTTTTCCAATGATTCCTTGATCAAATTGCTTGATGTTTCTTTATTTACTGTGAGGAGAATTTTTTATGTACTTATCTACCAAAATGTATAATTAATTAAAAGTTCTTTACTATATCTCAGTAAAGATACCAATAACAACGTCAAGGCAACAAATATATATTGACCTAATTCTATGTGCAAAGTAGGTATCATCCTATTCAGGTCCAGCAACATAATGTGTGGGTCCCTTTCAAGTGGGTGATAGGTGTGCATGCCCGTTAACCTGGCCCTGCTTCTGTGGGCCAGAAAACTGGTGGTGAATTAATATTAATCTAATATTACAATAATATAATATTAGAGACTATTTATTAACATTCGTTATATCCCAGACACTGTACAGATTATACAGTATTCACTATTTCATTTAACAATACCTATGAGGTAGGTATTATTATTCCTGTTTTGCAGACGAGTAAAATAACCCTCAGAGACATTAATTAAAGTATCCTGCCTGAGATCATTCAACTAGGAAGTGATAGAGCCTGACTCCTGGTTGACTGGACTTGGGGTTCAGTCCTCCACCACTATCCTCCAAGAGATGGTCTAAAATGTTCTCATACCTTTCTTGTCTTTCTGTTACTGTTCCATGTGTCATCTGTTTCCAGAGTCTGACTGTATCTGAATGTTCCATATGGCCAGAGTTGATGTTCCTAGGGAGTTTCCGTTCTTGAAGATCCAAATACTGACAAATTGTTTCTGTACCATGAGCAATCAAAGGTGCTACTTTTCAGTTTGGCTCTTCTGTGACATGGCCAGTGGGTAGTCATTGAAAGTCACCATCAGTTATTCACAAGGTCTTCCTTTGACTGATGCAGAAAGAAGGCAAAATTTAAAGCATCATCCCTATCACTTCCTTTCGAGCCATTTAATTATGCTAATTCTGATTCCTCATAGGCCATTGCTGATAAGCTATTCTGGTTCAGTGGCTAAATATTTGATTTGTTTCTAAACAATATTCTAATAGACACCAAGAGTTTTTATTTCATCTTTGAAGATTTGTTTGTGCAGCAATTGGCAGACTTCTCCCTGCAGAGAGACGTTGGCTGCTTGCCCTTCCAAGAGCAGCTGAATCCTTGCCTCTGCGAAATGTCGACATCCCCACTACTGAGCATGCGCGCCGCCTGCTTGGGAGCCCCTTGACTTTGTATTTCAACCGTTTCCCTAATCTTTGCCAATTTAGCTCTCTTTAATAAACCTCTTTCATTCATAATTAATTATATACTCCTAAGAATGATTACATTCTATTAAACATTTGGTAGTGTACCAAATACTTTTAAAAATTATCATTATTGTGAATATAAGCAACTTAAAGAAAAAAAATAAGGACCTAGCGACGACTCAACTGTTTTATATCACTTTAAAGTCATTTCTAAATTGTGTGACTCTGCATAGAGGCAGTTGTGATGACTAATGAGCACTGAATTTGGAATCATAAACCAATGTATTTATTTATAATAAGTCATGGACCTGAGTTTATGTACTAAAATGTGGTTATTTGGGCAAGGACCTGGAGACCAGATATGCCTATAAAATAGCAAGAAAGGCAAAGAAAGGAACCTAGAACACAAGCATCTGAAGCAGGAGCAGACACGTGGCTGAGGCATCTTGGACAACCAGCAGGCACTATGAGAGATACCCTAGAAGGCAAGCTGTGTAGTCTCAAGAAGTGTGGGCTACTGTAACAATAGGAGCAGGCACAGACCCTCAATTAGACTACAGTGGAGCCCTCCTCCAGATGAATGACCTTACAAAGATACTGGAATAAAGGGCAGAATAGCACTCTTTGAAATGACTCAAAGAACAAGAACAAGGCAAGGAGAAAAATGTAATTCTCATCCCGAACATAAAATAGAAGGCAAAGCCTTGGTCCTGAAGAATCAGAGTAGAGTCAATAGCAATGTAGAGAAATCCATTTTTTCTGCAACTTCTTAAATTCTCCTCTCTAGCACAGGTTTGATCCCTGATTTATAGACAGGCCTGAGTCTATAGGTGAGTGTGACTTTTTTCCCATTTGGGAGAATTAGAATTATAGAGCTGATCGGATTACATAAATAATTCAGTGTTCCCCAACTCCACTGCACAATTGATTCGTTCTTAGAGAAACACATTAATTCAACGCTCTCCTGTGAGTTGATCACTACGTTAGATTCAGAGAATGTAAAAATAAATGAAGCCAATGTTTTGATATAAAGAACTCACATTTGTACGGGTAATGGAGAAACATTAATGTTTCTAAAGCTGGCAAGTAATGAGCTAAGTTCTAAAATGATAGCTAACAGCAAAAGAAAGGTTTGATCACCTATTCACATGGCAGAGAAATGACATTAAAGAATTATGGGCCAGTTTGAAATATTTGTTAAAAGATATGAGATACATGAAATATTTTTGATACTTTCCTCAAGGAGGAAAATAATTTCTAGAATATCACAGAGCATATATCAAAATAATTCAAATAAGTTTCTAATTACATAATTAATATATGAATATATTTCCTTTGCAAAAAATTCTAATACTAGAAGCATACGATTTGGTCAAATTGTATGAGAATTTCAATTACACAGACATGAAACATAATGTACATAAAATATGTGTAGATCTTACTTCGTGAGAAAAATATTAAACAAAGCAAATCAGTTCCAATTTAAAAATCGTCACAATCACACAATTTCAAAGGAGTGAATTGTAAACTATTTACACTATTGCCACAAGGTGGCACCACAGAGGTTACTGTGGCAAGTAGTAGTGTAAGTGCTATATTCTTTCTTTTTTCTGCATTTACATAATTATGTATACAACCACATTCATACTTTGAAGTTTTCTAAATAAATGAAATTATTCTATATGTAATGTCCAAACTGTAACTTACTGTCTTCAGTAAAGCAAATATGTTGGGATCTACCTCATTCTTTAACTGCTGCCTAATATTCTTCAGCGGGAATATATTGTCATTTATTCAACAAGTCCTGTATCAGTGGCCATTTGAGTCTTTTAATTTTTCACTAATGCAAAGAATGTCATTCTTGAAGAATTAGCTTTGTGTACATGGACAAGTATGTCTGAATGTATATATTCAGCCAGGAGAAATGTCTGGCTCCAAGTGAATGAACCTTTTTAATGCTGATAGATATGGTCCTATTAAAAGGTCTAACGACAATTTAAGTTTTAGCCAACATCATATGAAAAGGCCTATTTTCCCTCATGTTGCCATGACTGTTTTCTGTCTTTTTAAATGTTGCCACCTGATAATGAAAATGTTACTATTGTTAAATTTATTATTCCTTAATTAGTAGTGAAGTTGCATACGTTATAAAACTTTTAGTGAGCGTTTGTGATTTTTGTTCAGTGATTTGCCTGCTCATGTCATTTGCCCATTTTTCGTTTTTTTAGGAGAGGGTGTTTTTTTTCCTTTGGTCTTACCAGAGCTTTTCATATGTTATAGATATTACTTATTATATTGTTATGTCTGTTAAAAAATATAATCTCTTAATTTGTCACTTATCATTGAACTTTAATAATGGTGGCTTTTGTAGCAAAAACATTTTAATTCTTACGTGATCAAAAGTGAGAATTTTTTTTCTCTTATGGCTTGTTTTTGTTTTGTTTTGCTTTGAAAGAGCTTTTCAACATGTTAAAGCTCTGCAAAGATATTCTACTTTATTTGATTGTAATACACTTGTATCGTTTTTTGTTCACATTTAGTATTTTTGTACACATGGAATTTGTGTTTTTATAGATATCCAATTGTCTTAGCCCCATGTATCGAATAGACATTTTTCTTCTCCAATAATTTGAAACATTGCTTTTGTCATGTACCAGTTCCAAATATATATAGTCCCATGTCTAGATAATTCTATTTTGTTCAACGTTTGATCAAAATCTTAACATTTCACGCAAATAAGTGCAATGAATTACAGAATTCTCCCCACTTCACAGAAGGGGAAAGGGAGATCAGAGCTGAGGGACTTACATGAAGTCCACCTTCATGACCACGTTGACACCTGGGCTTAGGAACCCATTTTCCTTATTTCTTTCTTCTTTTTTTTTTTTTTTGAGACAGAGTCTGGCTCCATTGCTGGGGCTAGAGTGCAGTGGCGTCAGCCTAGCTCACAGCAACTTCAAACTCCTGGGCTCAAGCGATCCTCCTGCCTCAGCCTCCGAGTAGCTGGGACGACAGGCACGCGCCACTATCCCCGGATAATTTTTTCTATATATATGTATATATATATATATATATATATATATATATACTTTTTTTTTTAGTTGTCCAGATCATTTCTTTCTATTTTTTTTTAGTAGAGACGGGGGTCTCACTCTTGTTCAGGCTGGTCTCGAACTCCTGACCTTGAGCGATCCACCCACTTCGGCCTCCCGGAGTGTTAGGTTTACAGGCGTGAGCCACCGCACCTGGCCCCATTTTCCTTACTTCAAATTCAGTGTTTTTCCTATTCTGCTACAAACTATGATTCAAGATCAACAGGAAAATAGGTCACTTTATTCTCCTTTATCTTGATTCTTTTTCAGTAACAGAGGAGTATTCAGGCTGCAGTAGGTTCCCATGCCAGAACGGGGGCACGTGTATAAACGGAAGAGCTAGCTTTACCTGTGCCTGCCGACACCCTTTCACCGGTGACAACTGCACTGTCAAGCTGGTGGAAGAAAATGCTTTAGCTCCAGGTAAAAAAGTATTTGCATCCTTGGGTTTGCTCAAGGTCATAAACAGAAACATGTTTGAAACTATTTACAAGTGAATATTTCAACCTGCTTAACCTGGATCCACATGAGAATTAATTCCTTTTGCTTCTGAAACTTACTGAATAACGTACTTGATTTACAAGTGGAAATGTCTTTTTGTCAGACAGATTCTTATTTACGTGAACTTGTTGAAATTTTCAATATTGGTATACTAGGGGCAGTTCATGGAAAATCCTAACTCCCATACTTTTTTCCTCTGGTTCATCTTTTAAAGAAAATACAGGTGTATATTAATGTATCCGACTGGTATAAACTCTTTCTCCTGAAACAAGTTGTTACATAAATACACCTTTGATTCATGTCAGGTATGGTCATTTAGATAAGGCTTTAATCCGTGCTTAGCAACACGTTTTCTGTGAAGGTTAAGGTAATAGTGCTATTTTGTCCATGTGAGGACTGTTAGAACGTGCTCGAATGTGTTAAGTAAAACAAGATGACTTTTTGGTCCATTTAAATTCATAAGCATTGGTTGCCTGAGATTTACTTCAAGAGTGCACCATTTCTGCTTTTCATACAGGAAAACATGTGCAGCATTTAAAATACATTCTCTTTAATGACAGGAAAATTTATGTTTCAAATCAGGCTTTTCTTAATAATATCCTGTATAATGAAGGGTAAATTTTTTAGTCTATTTTTAAATCTAAGCCTTTGTGAGTACATTTGGCATTAATTATAGAGAAAATTGCTTTTGTCTACTTTTCTACAGTGAATATGGCTTTATTTGGTTTTCGTTTTAGCCTCTAGAAACTGCTTGACAAGGTGTTGGAAAAATTGTTTCTACATCATGTCAGCTTCAATTCCTGCAAGGGGCTTTAAAACATTCTGGCATACCATAATAATCATAGAGTGCTTTGAATCCCATTATCTCTTGGGAGATCAAAGCAACATGCAAATTAATCTTTGAGGCATTTCTATAGGGGAGGTATCAAATGTTATTTTCATTTTCATTCTATCCTGATCTAAATGGAGAAACTGAGGCTCCAAGATACTAAGTGATTTAGGGTAATTCCTCCAAGAAAAGAGGCAGGCAACCACTCGCATATACCCTTGTTAAATCTGATAGATGACCTTTTTCCTTCTGCTAAGCCTTTTTGTAACTGAGAAAAAATGATAAAGATATAAAGAAAGACAAAATAAGATAAGCACATGAAAATTAACTCTTGCCATTTTTTTCCTCTAACAGATTTTTCCAAAGGATCTTACAGATATGCACCGATGGTGGCATTTTTTGCATCTCATACATATGGAATGACTACACCTGGCCCCATCCTGTTTAACAATTTGGATGTCAATTATGGAGCTTCCTATACCCCAAGAACTGGAAAATTCAGAGTTCCATATCTTGGAGTGTATGTTTTCAAGTATACCATTGAGTCTTTTAGTGCTCATATCTCTGGATTTTTAGTGGTTGATGGAAAAGACAAGCTTGCATTTGAGTCCGAGAATATTAACAGTGAAACACCCTGTGATAGGGTTTTGACTGGGGATGCCTTATTAGAATTAAATTATGGGCAGGAAGTCTGGTTGCGACTTGTAAAAGGAACAATTCCTGCCAAGTTTCCCCCCGTCACTACATTTAGTGGTTACTTGTTGTATCGTACGTAAGTTAGTATGAAAGACAGACTATCACCTTCACTGAGAAACAGCCAGTGTTTTTATTTATCTTCGCATTTGCATCTGCTGTGTTTTGGGTTTTCTACATAAAATGAAAACCAAACTAACTCCTTTTTTAATCTGAGTAAAGGTGTATGTTTATTTCATAAAATCATTTGGATATCTTTTGAATAGCCTGTATATGAAGGAATTCTTTTTGCTCCTAAAGAAACGTAGTGGCACAGAAAAAAAAAGTGAATTTGTTAGCATAACTATTCCTATTTTTGTTCCTTCATTTTAAGTCACTTCAATGTAAAGTAATATTATAAAATGGCAATCACACAGTATTATCAGTCACAGTATTTTTTTCAATAAAACACTTTTGTTATTCCCTCTCTATATAAATATATAACATACATTTCCTAGATTCACAAATTCAAATAAATTACTCAAAGACTGACAAGTACTTTTTTAAACTTTTGTTTTTCCTCTTTACTGTTGAGTTGTCCAACTTTGCATACTAAAATTTTCATTTGGAATCAAAGTGAAGAAAGTTGAATTAAAAATTTGAAATATGCTTAACTATTGTTCTTTTCCTCTAATTAGAGGATAAAGTAGAAATCAACACATATTTGGACATTTATACCCAAGTCTAAGGATATGTCAGTGGATCCATCATACAACATCTACAGGGAAAAATAAAACCTTTTTCTAATAAGTATCCTTCTATGGCGATACATGCAGATCTGCCCCTATTCTTATAAAGGGTAAGTAGTAATCTGCGTAATATTGCAATTTATGGGATGCTCGCTATGTCCAGTTTCTCTTCTAAATAATTTACGTGTGATGTCTCATTCCTCACGATAACTCTTACAAGGTGGGTATTATTACCGTTATTTTTATACTTGAAGAAACTAAGACATAGTGAGGTTAAGGAATGGACCAAGGCCCACATCAGATGAGGACTGAGACGGGATTGGAATCAGGCCGTATCTTCCCCAGAGCCCAAGTCCATCCTTTTGCTATATTGCCTCCCACAGATACACCATCATTTATTTAACTAATCCCTTATCAGTGGACATTGAAGTTATCTCCAATTTTTTATTATAACAATATTATTGTAGTGAACATTCTTAAAAATACACTCCTTACATATTTGACAAATTACATCTGAAAAATATATTCTCACAAGTAGTAATAAAAATTATAACAAAAAATTTTTGTATGGCAAGCATTTTTTGTGAATTAATTTGTTTAATGCTCACTATAACCCAATGAATTATGTATTAAACTATGAAATATGTATTACCTGTTATCGTCCTCTTTCTGGCCATTAGAGAGAGGCACATAGAAGTTAAGTAATTTTTCCAGTATTACAGCAAATGCTGGAGAATTTCTGGAACAAAGGATAAACATACTTTTCAATTGTTATAGGTACTATCCAATTGCTTTTAAAAATATCTGTACCAATCTGTAGTTCCATCAATATGAATAAGAGTGCTCTTCATCCTCCACAATCCTCCTCAAAATTGACAATTTTTTAAAATATTGCCAATCTTAAAAGTGAAAGTACTATTTATATAACAGTAGAAACTCAAAAATTTTTCAAATTTGCCGAAACTTGAAAACATACGTCCATACAAAGACTCGTATATAAATGTTCATAGTTGCTTTATTTGTAATAGCTAAAAACTGAGAATCACCCACATGTCCAGCAACAGACAAATTGGTTAAGCAAACTTTGATATATCCATACAATGGAGTACTACCAAGCAATAAAGAAGAATCGACACACTGCAACACCCAAGAATCTCACCATAATTATGCAGAAGATTTCAAACTGCATCCTGACAAACCTTGGTCAAACCTGCAAAGAACTCTAAAGTGAGTATTGTCCATTAGAATATCCCAAGTGGAGTCAAAGTAACTGGCCGTCATACCCCAGCTTCACTCAGTACTAGATTCAGGTTGCCAGAAAAGAGTACGACCTACAAGCTGAAAACTGGAGGCTGATTACTGACAATTTTTATCTTGTTATGTATAAATGTGTCATTTTCAAAAACATTTTGAAAAGTTTTGCTGATTTCTTCAGTCCCTGCCTAAAAATTCACTCTACTCTAGAATGTTTTTGATTTTATTTCTTCAAGTAATATAGATTAAAATATAGTTTTTGCTTTCCAAATATGCTTTTCAACATGGATTTCGGTGATTTCAATGTATCACTTTTCTTTCATATTACTGGAACAGAAGGAAGTAAATCTTTTGACAATATTCATCATTGTAATGCCCAATTTAACTTATTTATTTTGTAATTAGTTGAACATTTAGCGTAAAATGATGCTTTGGTATTTGGGAATTTAGTTATTAATACTATTTCTTATTTTTCGTACATATTTGTAGAATATACAATTAAATACCAAACTGTCACCAATAGCCTAGAGGCATTACAGCAACTTTTAAGTTGCTATGAACTTGTTTGGCTATGTTTTCAAAAGCCACTCAATATAATGTAAGAAAATTTAGTAATGGATTTCTAATTGTCATGGTCAAACTTACCCATGTAGAAAAAATACAGCACTGGAATTTTCCTTGATTTCTTCTATGAAGATAGCTGACTTTCTTGGATATTATTTTATAGATTTAATTTCAAAGCCTTATCTCTCACCATAACTGCCTACCCAGCCAGCTCCCAAAGTACACCAAGTCCTAATTAACGATGACAATCTCAAATCTATTCATTACTAATTCCTAAATAATTAATTATTAAATAAATATGTAAATATGTAATTCATAACAAGCATGATAAATTACATATAACAAATAATATAAAAATAAATATCAAGTAAATCTACAGAAAAGTGCTGCATTTGAAATACATTTTCCAGGGTTATGCAGACATTTACTACTACTAGAATCATGGGTAGCTTCATAAGAATGGGAAATTTATCATTAATAATCACCCTCCTCTTTTTATTGCACTCTTGACCAATCTCCCATTACTTTCTTTCGGATCACTCCAGGAATTGAGAGACTTCATGTTCAAAATCACTTGTGCCTAAAATTGTTCTTCCTAACTCTCTTTTACCAGTCAAAACTCTCATTTTGGAAGAATGAGCTAATATAATTTAGGCATTAAGAAATGATTAAAATAAGGCATACTGATTTTTGTTTGGCTTGTCCATTTAGTCCTCTTAGAAGAGATTGTTTGGTAGTGGTTCATCTATTTCAAAATTTAAATTTACTAACTCACACTGGAAACCTAGTGAGTCTTTGTCTTCATCAAAGGCAATGTTTAATGTAGCAAAATTTTCCTCATTATTGAAAACTTTGCTTATCGGGACACACAGGACACATTAAGGCAAGAAAATATAGGCCTGCCCTTCCTAGAGCGTATAGTTTAGTTGCTCTCCTGTGAGGAAGGCAGAGATGTTTGCTGCCCCAGCGGTTTCAAATCCAGGGTTTCATCAATAAACTTGGGAGTGTTAAGTAGCACCTTCCCTTGAGTGCTTTTAACCACAGCTCAATGAGGATTCTCAATGAGCTATACCACATTTGTGTTTAGAGAAAACAACAATAAAGTAGTATTCATTTCTTTGGGATGACATCCTAATTGAACAATCTAAAATGCTGGGAAAAGTCCAAATTTTGGAGGTTTTATTATTTATTCATTGTTTGCTTCATGTACTATCAAACCCCGGGCTTTAGTCCAAGCGTTTTTCAGATACCGTGTATCTAAGTCAGCTTGGGCTGCCATAAAAAAGTACCATAGACTGAGTGGCTTACACAACAGACATTTATTTCTCACAGTTCTGGAGGCTGGGAAGTCCAAGATCAAGGTCCCAGCAGATTTGGTTTCTCTGGTGAGATCCCTCTTCTTGGCTTGCAGAAGGCAAAAGGCTGCCTTCTCACTATGGCTTCACATGGCCTAGGGAGGGAGGGAGAGAGAGAGAGAGAGAGAGAGAGAGAGAGAAAGAGAGAGAGAGAGAGCAGAGAGCATGTGACTGCTCTGGTCTCTTTCTCTTCTTATAAAGACACTAAGCCCATCATGTGGGCTCCACTCTCATGACCTCATCTAAACCCAATTGACTCCAAAAGGCCTCACCTCCAAATACCATCATATTGGGTGTTAGAGCTTCAACACATACATTTGAGGGGGGAGGGGGCACAAACATGCAGTCCATTGTACCAAGTATTGAATGTAGTAATATCTAGAGTGGTGTTGTAAAACATTATTTTCATAACTTTTATAATATCAGTCTATACTAGATCCTGGTTGTAATGTGATTTCCTATTAGATTCAAATAAATATTTATATCAAGCCCACTAAAGGTAGTGAAAATGCTACATGACATAATCTTGGAGGTGGTATTTTTTAGTGTATTATTTAGATTCAAATACTTATTTAGATTTCCTATTTTTTTTTAATTCAAATCAATAATTATATCAAGTCTACTCAAGTTAACAGTAAAAATATGATCCAATACCACCTGAGGGATGAATGTTTTTTTAAATACTATTCTACTCTCCTTACTTCAAACACTAATGAAGAAATTGACATACTGAATTATTCTTACCAGGACACAGACTATTACAGATAGTTCCCTACTTTTTTTTGTAATTTACTTCCCCTCATTTATGTTTGCTGTCATTATCATTACCACCAAAACATTTAATTGTGAATAATTTGTATAAAGAGGACCACATGCATATTTCTTATCTATGTGAAATCTATGGATTAAGGATGACAGCAATTTGCTAGAAAAATATATGTAGGAAAAATACATTTATTTGTACTACCTAGCTTTTTCTAAAAATGATTTAAGGTGGCTAGATGTATAATTTGTAACAAGAAAGCATTTAAACTTAGACAAACACATTAAGTTTCCATTTATACATCAAATATGTGTCAAGAACATGTGTTTTCCTTATCCTGATTTCTTAGTTGTATTCACATGCACTAATTTTCATGATTTTTCAGAGTAATATTGCTATTAACAAAGAGCAACCTATAAAGATGCCTTCCACAGCCTCAATCCCTCTTTCTTTCTTTCCTTCTTTTTTTTTTTTTTGAGACAGAGTCTCACTCTCTTGCCTGGGCTAGAGTGAGTGCCGTGGCGTCAGCCTAGCTCACAGCAACCTCAGACTCCTGGGCTCAAGCGATCCTTCTGCCTCAGCCTCCCGAGTAGCTGGGATTACAGGCATGCACCACCATGTCCGGCTAATTTTTTCTATATATTTTTAGTTTTACGATTAATTTCTTTCTATTTTTAGTAGAGACGTGGTCTTGCTCTTGCTCAGGCTGGTCTTGAACTCCTGAGCTCAAACAATCCACCCACCTCGGCCTCCCAGAGTGCTAGGATTACAGGCGTGAGCCACCAGGTCCGGCAATCCTTCTTTCAATTCCCTGCTATACCCTTTTCCCCATCTCACAATTGTGGATTTGCTATTTAATGAACAAGTTTAGATCTCTTTTTTTCCTGCTGAAGAGGGAGCTAAATAGTGTGGAAATTATTCTGTAGGTGAAATTCAAAGACCCTCCAGAGATTGCACATCTTTTTAATGTGACTTTTATTGCTCTTTCTGAATCTTGTCTTTAAATCCTTTGAATTGTGATTCTATTTCATAAACTCTAATTCTATTTCCTTTAAATGGCCAGCACACTGACAGATTATCGGTGAGTTTTACCCTATCATGGAGCTCTACGTTAATAGCAAACTATGAAATCTACCCCATCAATGAAGGGAAGAATAAACAAAGGCCATTACTATTATACATTTCTGTATAATTTTGTGTTTTTTCTTTCCATGTGGTACACTCAAAGTAGAACATGTGTTTGGGAAAAGAAATTGTCATCATCATCAACACACCTATATACCCTAAAGGCATTCTTGGGCATCACAAAAGAACCTTTTACATTTAAGAAATACATTGTAGATATCACTGGAACAATATTAGTATTTGAAAATTGATTTTGTAATCTATTCTGAAGAACAAGTAGACTAAAGTGCCCACAGAATACCTAAGAATTCCATGAGGCCCTGTGCTAATTGCTCATCAATAAAGTTCTTGGCACTGAAGTTAATGAAAAAACACTGAGATCAGTAAATGCACGGAACATGCTGGGAATATGGAAAGAATTAAACGTTCTGAATTCTTGAATCCAATTTGAAAAATTTACAAAATTTAAAAATTTTCTAGTAAAATTCATTTTACTCACCCGAATGAAGACACATATTTGAATTTGTAACCTCCAATCCTGATTTTTCTTTGTTTAATCTGGAGGGGTAAAACATGACATCTATACTCGATTACTGTTATCATCATTGAATAGAAGTTTTAGGCCTGTGATGAAGACATCAAATATTCTTAAGATATTCTCATTCCGGGTTGTAACAAACAACTACTACATGCCTAGCTATATCCTGACCGCGCTGGTGCAGTTTTGTCAACAAGCTATGTCTTCTTTACCCCAAAGGAAAAATTGACTCGGCAAATGACCCTGTGATAAAACTATTAGCAGTAGGGCCAAATGCTTCCAGTCTCAGGGAGAAAGACCACTTTCAACAGTAAATAATTATGCAAAATTTGATTTTGCCCTTTTCTTTTTGAAGTAGACATTACCCAGAGGGACTAATCTCCTTTGTATCACTACAGTTGAAACATTACAATGTCAATTTTTTTCTATATTTGTAAAATCAAAACCAATACAAACTTCAGGAAACAAAACTCCAGAATATGTTCCTGCCCTATTCTTTGGTGGCTATCTGGCAGAAAATTAATGCCAAAGGCAAAAGGAAAAAGAATATGAACAAAAGGTAGTAGAAGAAAGAGCAGAACAAAGATCTTCATCCTTATTGTCTCCATGTTGAGTAGGCTAAGGAGGAGGAGGAGGAGGAAGAGAGGGTGTTGCTGTGTTAGGGGTGGCAGAGGCTAAACAAAATCTAGACATAAGGGGATAGGTTTACAGAGCAAACCTGTGTTGTTTTGGGGTCAACAGTATAGACAGATTGGTTCCTTTTGAGAGATAGAGGGTGGCCAGACACCGTATGAGACAGTGTGAAAGAGTGAAAATCACCAGAGATGTAAGATATTAGTACTATTTCATCAACCTCCTCTGGCTTTGATGATATGAACAACCAGTAGAAGAACTCTATAATAGGCAATCATTTACCGTATCTACCCAATCCATTTGCCATTTTGAAAACTTGTAAATTTGTCTTGAACAAATTTTAAGATATATATTTGTTAGGTAGATAGTGAGGGATTCTGAGTCTCCTAGGGAGGAAAGTGGGTGCCATGATGGTTCACCTCTACCCCCCAAAATGGGCTTTCAGAGAGGCTCATAGGAGATCCACATGCATAGTAAGGCTCAGGTCATACTCACGCTTGCCTTACTTTGGTGTGTCTGGTCATTCTTCGGCCATGAGTGCACCAAGAACTGACATATTGTCCTTTGAACTTTGTGAAGTTGCTAATTTTTGAGTAACTTTGTATTGGCTTCACAAACTACGAAGGAAGAGGACAGGGATTATTGCCTTAATTTCAAAAATTCTGTGTGATTATGTGTCTTCCATTTGTTTCCTTCTTATTTCCTGAAACTTGGCAATTTTTCTAACTAGGGAAAAAACTTACCATCCCCATAAATTTTCTTTTACTAGAATCCTGAGATTATTTCCTAGTATAATGTGATAATCAGCGTGTTTGTTCAACATACTTCTTAAAGTCATATGAGGCAGCTCTGTACATTAAAAAAAAGGCATGAATGGATGAAGTGGGTATGATTTTAATAAATAGAACTTAAGTTCCCATAATGGAATTGCTGAATTGCTACATGAACATTGCTGCTAAAATAAATGTAGAAAGTTAGCAAGTGCACTTAAACTTTTTCTGTGTTTCCTGAGCTCTAAAACTGAAGAAAATGGTATATGAATTTTTAAAAATTGTCTTAGAGTAGTGGCTTTAAAATGAATTTACATTGCATTGGCCCTTAATGTAAAACATGCTCTCATATTATTGGTCAGAAAATAATTTGTAATAATATTTACTTCTCTGTCTCCCAAAAAGCTCTTAAAAGATAAAAAAAAATTTCCACCCTAAAATAAAACTTCCTTGATTTCAGCCTGCATCCTTTTTGGAAAAGGTGAAAACACTGATGAACAAATAAATAAATAACAGTGGGAGTGGAGTTTGGAAGAGGGGGTTCATTATAAAATCTCAGAACAGGTATCAAAGGCACATTCTTCTGGTTTTTCCTTCCTAAAATATGTAATAATGTCACTCAGAGAGGGTTGCAATGACAATTTTTTAGAATGAATGCAAAGAAATTCTGGAAGATATTCTATTTTGCCCTTCAACCTTTTTGGTAGAAAAGGCAAAGAAATAAGAGCAATTCTGTTCCCCATCCCCTTTTTTTCCTACTTGAAATCTTACTCTGACCTCTAGATTCACCAGCCCTGCGTTTCTGGGCAACTCCGCACACGTCCTGGGGAGCCTCTCCAACTGCCATCGTTTACCCAGCAACCACGACAGTTCCAGGCCCAGACAAATAAATGGCTTTTGCAGAACCTGCGAACTAGGAAAGACCTAATTGCCTCTCCCCAAGCCCCACTGGCAGGAGCTTTAATTCATTTCCCCCCACACCCACTCCTCTTCCATGAAAACAAGCCCTAGGGCCTGAGTTCCCCTTCTCTTTACCCAGCAGCCTGATTCTCTGTGAGCCTCTGCATGTCAGCACCTGCGAGTCTGGCCTCGCACCCGAAAGGAAAAGCTTTGCTCTTTCACTTGTGTGATCCTGTCTTTCTCTCCTTTCATTTCTCCCTTCTTCTTTCTCTTTCCTTTTCTCCTTCCCTTCCCACTCTCCCTCCTCCTGCTCTTCTGCCTCTTTCTCTCCCTCCTCTTTATCCTATTCTTTTTCTATCTGCTCATTTTTTCTCTGAATTATCTCTGAATTTCTCTTCTTTCACTGTCTCTCTTTCGCTCTCCTCTTTATCCTTCTTTCTCCTTCCCACTCTCCCTTTCTTACACACGTTTTCATAAGTCATCATTTAGCAAATGTACAGATTATACATCCTGCTGTTTCTTTTTCCGCCTTTATTTTTAGCCCGTATTTTCCAAGGCCCCATAATAATCCAAACCACGCTCTAGGACGTACTATATTATTAATGAAATTAATTTCCATTGTATATAGCACTGAAACAGGCCTACATTGTGTTTTTTTTATGAAAATATTACTGCTGATGTGCTGTTCCATAGGATTCTATAGCAATCTAAACAAATTAAATTAAACTGCAATCTTTGTAGTGTATTTCCAAGAAAAAAATCAACCCTAGTATTTACAAAGTGCATGCAGTTTAAGCATAGGTGACATTTTACTTGTTTAAATAAAGTATTTGTGGTTTGCAAAGATACATGGTATGATCCATAAAAAAGACTGCATTTATCATAAAAAGTAGCTACTTTTGTTATCATGTAATATTAAAAAATACACAACTAAATAAAATCACATATAATCAGGGCTAAAGAAATCCATGGGGTAAATTAACCACTATACAAATCAATGTTTCAGTCAAAGAAATTTTTTTTCTAAGTATCAGAAGCTTTGTGACTGTACAGAGCTCACATTATTGAAAATCAGTAGTACATTTCAATTGATGAAGATTAAGCATGATGAATGCTAGATTGTCTCAGACGAAATCACATGTGCTGACAGAACATCTGTTACCGCCTCCCTCCTTGTTATTTTATTGCAAATTTACAACCTATCACAATTAAAATGACATGATTAAAATTATAGACATTTTGAATAAAGGGTAATTTGTCGACCTCTCTAAATAATCAAACCTATTTTGCAAATGACTTAAATTTTAAAAAGAAAAGATTTCTGAACTCCTATATGTTGCTTTTCATTACAAAGAAACACTGGTATTTAGTATCTATATTCAAGCATAGCTACTACAGAAAAAAAAAACTCCTGTAATCAGGGAGCTGCAATATCCACTTGCTGGTTATATTTATTAGCGCTATTTCACAGGGGCTTAACATTGGTTTTTCTTGTTTTTCACGATATCTGTAAGGCCCAGACCAATAATCAACATATAGTAGACAATTAAGTTTTTTTTGCTGAGTGCTTGACTTGAAAAATAAATGTATGAGTGAAGTATTCATAAGGACATACATGTTTTAGGCATACACAAATATATCATGTTACCTGAGAAAGTAAATAAAATGACTTCAAACAGCTATAAAGAACTGCATAACTTATACATACAGGTGTGTGGAAATTGTAAGGGCAGAATTAAATTTTTATAAAAATAATCTTTCATATAAATGTAGTTTTCTATAATCTGCTGTCTATTCAGTATAACAATTAAATTAAATCTATAGAAGTGAATCAACTCCAAACAGAAGGCTATAAGAATCATGCGTAAACTATAGTTTGAATATTTGCAGGTTGTTAAAAGTTGATTCCATTTTTTATTTATCCAAAAGTGAATTTTTTCACTGACACTCATCACAGACTAGGTCCCAAGATAATCAGGTCTTCGCTTTTTAACAAAGCTTGAAATCAGTCGTCAGTTGGTCAAACCCAAAGATCATACCTATTTGGTGTGAGAGGCAAGCTAGTAAGTGTGGGAGACCATAGGGACGTGACTGATTGCATTCAAACTGCAGTCATTAGCCATTTGACCTTAACTTCTCTCTGCCTCACTTTCTTCATCTATGAAATGGACATAAAAAATGGTTCCTACCTATTAAGATTCTCAGGTAGATTAAATAAGATAATGCATGTAAAACATTGAACACAACGATCAGTTCTTAGCAAATACACAAAAGTGATTGGCTAGCACTGTTATTTGACTAGAAAGAAGATTGTGAGCAATAAAGGAGAATGCACACGAAAGGACAGGAGAAAAGCGACAAGCTCTACGTAACCGCTTGTTGTTGGATTCGAGTTTTAGCAAAGAAAAGGAAAAGCCAAGAGATGAACAGAATTGGTAAACAGCTTATGAAAATGAATAAATCAAGAGATACCATTTCACTAGCATAAACTTTCACAGACATCACCTATGCATAGATAAAAAGTCTTGCACATTCCATTGCGTACTTCGGCAATGAAATGTATCTTCAGTCTGAGGTCATACATCAGTGTTTGAGGCAAAAAGCTGGCATAGGAAATAGAGGCATACGAACAAGAAAATGTAACAGGAAATTATTTGTTGAACATCAGACACTATATTAATTTTTCACTTTTCTTTTTATCATAATGACACAAAGCTTGCAGGGGGGGTAAAAAAAAGGCTCAATTACAAAAGGGTATGAAAAAAATCATTGCCAAAATAAAAAAAAGAATTTATCACATAAATAAAAAATATTAAATCCATTTTTAGCCTGCTTACTGGCATTCTAGAATCAGTTTTACTGTAGTATTCACAGATTCTTTAGGAATTATAATAACCGTAAATGTCAATATAGCAGATCACATAGAACATGTAGGAGTCAGAGCTATTGAACATCACAAACTGTTCTAATGCATCAAAATTAAATGAAAATTAAGGAAACCATATTGCCAAAAATTGCTTGGCTTAGTAGTAGTAAAATACTTCACTAAAATCTCTTCATAGATTTCTCTAAAGTAAGAATTTTGAAATGTTCAATTAGAAATATTCTTCTCTCACTGTAGCACAATGGAAAAGACATGAAATAAAAAGCAGAGTAGGAATAATTAACTGAAAGATTTTCTTCTTAAGAGTAGAATGTATAGTGGTTACAACAAAGATTGCTTAGCTCAAAATCTGGCTCTTCCACTTACCTGCTGTGTGGTTAGTTAGTTACTTAATTTCTCCAGGCCCCAGTTTCATCTGCTGTAAAATCAGCAATAATAAAAATTGTGCCAGTGCATTCAGAGATATTATAGATTCAGGTCTGGACCACCACAATAAAGTGAATATTGCAATAAAGTGAGTCATACAATTTTTTTGGTTTCCCAGTGCATATAAAAGTTATGTTTACACTATACTGTAGATTATTAAGCATGTAATAATAGCATTATGTCCAAAAAAACAATGTACATACTGTAATTAAAAATATGTTATTGGGCCGGGCACAGTGACTCACACCTGTAATCTCAGCATTTTGGGAGCCTGAGGTGGGAGGATTGATTGAGGCTTGGAGTTCAAGGCTGGCCTGGGCAACATAGTGAGACCCTGTCTCCATCCAAAACAAAAAAATTAGCCAGGTGTGGTAGCCTACACCTCCTTTGGAGGCTGAGGCAGGAGGATCGTTTAAGCCCAGGTTTTCAAGGTTACAGTGAGCTATGATCATGCCACTGCACTCCAGCCTGAGTGACAGAGTGAAAAAAAACAAACAACCTTATTGCTAAAAAATGTTAACAATCATCTGAGCCGTCAGTGATTTGTAATCTTTTTGCTGGTGGAAGGAGGTCTGGCCTGGATGTTGATGAGTGCTGACGAGGGTGGTGGTTGCTGAAGAAAAGGGTGGCTACTGTGATTCCTTAAAATAAGACAACAATGAACTTTGTTGCATCAATTGACTCTTTCTTTAAGGAAGAATTTCTCTGTAGTACATGATGCTGTTTGATAGCATTTTACCCACAGTAGAACTTCTTTCAGAATTGGAGAGAATCCTCTGAAACCCTGCCGCTGCTTTATCAACTCGGTTTATGTCAGTCTAAATATTTTGTTGTCGTTCCAACAATTTTCACATCATCTTCACCAGGAGTAGTTTCCTTCTCAAGAAACCATTTTCTTTGCTCCTCTCTAAGAAACAACCCCTCATTCGTTCAAGATTTACCATGAGACTGCAGCAATTCAGTCACATATTTAGGCTCCATTTCTAATGCCAATTCTCTTGCTATTTCCAGAACATCTGCAGTGACTTCCTCCCCTGAAATCTTGAACCCCTCGAAGTCATACCCGGGAGGGTCAGAATCAACTTCTTCCAAACTCCTATTAATGTTGATACTTTGAACTCCTTCCAAGAATCACAAATGTTTTTCACGGCATCTAGAATGGTGAATCCTTTCCAGAAGGTTTTCAATTTACTTTGCCCAGATCCATCAGAGGAATCACTCCCTATGGCACCTATAGCCTTAGAAAATGTATTTCTTAAGTCCAGGACTTGAAAGCCAAAGCTACTCCTGATCCAGGGGCTGCAGAAGGGATTTTATGTGACCACCATGAAAGCGACATTAATCTTGCACATTGTCATCAGAGCTCTTGGGTGACCAGGCGCATTGTCAATGAACAGCAATATTTCAAAAGGAATCTTTTTTCTGAGCAGTAGGTCTCAACAGGGGCTTAAAATATTCAGCAAACCATGCTGTAAACAGATGTGCTGCCACTCAGGCTTTGTTGTTCTCTTTCTAGTGCACAGGCAGAGTAGATTTAGCATAATTCTTAAGGGTTGCAGGATATTCAGGATGGTAAATGAGCATTGGCTTCATCTTCAAGTCACCAGCTGCATTAGCCGCTAGCAAGAGAGTCAGAGTGTCCTTCGAAGCTTTCAAGCCAGACATTGATGTCTCCTCTATAGCTATGAAAGTTCTAGATGACATTTGCTTCCAACAGAAGGCCGTTTCATCTACCTTGAAAATCTATTGTTTAGTGTAGCCACCTTCACCAATGATCTAGATCTTCTGGATAATTTGCTGCAGATTCTACATCAGCACTTGCTGCTTCATCTTGGAAATAAAAAATATCTTCAGTTAATTTGACCTAGTCATTTGAATCTTCACGAATTAAGAGACAATCTAAAGAGTGGATATGCATCCAGAAAAAAGTCAACATTTTTTAAAATTATTCAGAAAAATTCCTTTCTGTATTATTGTAAGCTGTCATAAATCTTAATCCACATGATAGACTGCACAGTTAATACTCTGGGGGAGGAAAAAGAAAGTATTAGTGTATAATTGCTTTTATATTAAAGAGAATACACTTCTACAAAAAATCACTAAAAAGAAATTCTGTTGATTTTTAAATTATTAAATCAATTTTACAATTTAAAATCCTTAAAATAGTGATAAGCTGAAGGAGAATAAGGCACTAACTATCCCATTGCATTTCATAGCCTTTGACCTTCCAGAAACTCTGGATGTCATCAGATATTAAAAGGGCACCCAGCATGTCACTTCTCTGCAGCCTTCTTTTCTCCAGTAGGACACAAATTAATACGTAACTGTACTCAAGACTTACATAATGTGCAAATGATCCGGTTACAATAACAGTAGGAATAGAAAAGGAAGTATTTCCTGGGAAGGGTTGGTCTGGGTACTATTCTGTTCCTGAATACTTTCTTGGACAGGGGGTTATTACATAATGAGAAGCCCATTCTATTTTGAGGCACAAATGTCGTTCCGAATATTGAGCTAAAATTTGTTTCTCTGTTATTTTCAAAAGTTAGCTTAGTTCTGTGATTTAAAGTCCTGTAGAAAATGATTCCTATGGTCTTGCTGCTTGTTGTCAATGCCCCTTGTAGAGTGTCACACTGAGAAGGACATGCTGTGCTCCAAGGGCCGACTCCAATGTCATGTGGGAGGATACTGAGATGCTTATGTCTAACGGGAATTGTCAGAGGTGTCAGGCAACTGATGTCGAGATTGCCAATGTCCACCCCTCCACGCTTCCAGTTTCCCAGGAAGTGTCTTCCAAGGATCCTTTAAAATAGGACTGCAGAATTCCTTCTCCACTTTTGTAGCAACTGATATCTACAATGAGTCTAGAGCCCTTTCACATTAGTTAAGGCATTCTATAAATGTAAAGGAATCACTGAACTTAATCAATGGTAAAACACTGCAACCATAGTAAAACTCATTTCTATGATTATACACATAACATAAAACAACACAAAATGGATTATTATAAGCTGAATAGTGCTCCCGCCAACCAAAATTTATATGGAGGAGTGCTAACACTTAGGACCTCAGAGTGTGATTATATGTTTGCTTATATAAAGTTTTTAAAGAGATGATTAAGTTAAAATTGAGATCTTTAGGGTAGACCTTCATCCAATCTGACTGGAGCCCTTCCAATAAGAAGGGCAGAAGAAAGACCACGTGAGGACACAGCGAGAAGGTGGCCATCTGCAGCCTAGGAAAGAAGCCTCAGAAGAAACCAAACCTGTTGACATCTTGACCTTGAAATTCTTGCCTCCGCAATTGTGAGAAAATAAATTTCTGTTGTTCGAGCCACTCAGTTTGTGGTATTTTGTTATGGCAGCCCTACCAAACTCACACTTGTGTGTAACATGCATACACTTGATTAAAATAATGTGATTGCATTATGTCTATGTCTCTATCACCTATGTCTTATCTATATATAAATTTTCACAGCAAGGTGAATTCCCTTGGGATAGATGATATAACTTATTTCTGTCAGCGTGTAAATTTCATAAGTACTTGTCTATATATGGAAAATAGTAACTGTAAATTTAAAAAAATAAAAGATAACAAAGATCATTCCTCATGGATAGCTTATGGGAAATGTAATTATACCACTTGCTTATCAAAGTAATCTGCCTTCTCTAGCCAAGAGCATTTTAAAAAGTGCTAGCAACACACTTACGCAATTTCCTCCAACCCAACAACCTTAATGAGAAATTTCTATCTGTGTTTTGATCTTACCACAGCATGATGTCTGCCTCTTTCAGAGAATTGTACCAATCATTTGCTCATATACGTTGATAACAGCATGCTGTCAACTTCCGCATTGTGGGGCCTGTCTATTGTTTTTGACATACTTGATCGTGGGTCTTTACATTCTTACACAACATATATTATTGCCTTAAATAGAGCTTATTCTTTGCTCATGCAGTATATGTAGTAACTTATTGTTAACATTGCCAAGCATTTTCCCATTTGCCATTAAGACCCATGGAATCTAATTTTTGAATAAAAGTAGCTCTGGTATTCTTGAATCTAAGTTATATTTTTCTTTCCAAAACCATCATTCTATAGTACAGTTTCAGCTGACATTGTTATGTTGATGATATATGAGTTTATTTTTCATCTCTCAAAAAGCAATTTAAAAATTGATTAAGTACCTGGGTGTCATTTGTAAGGTAAAATCGTGAGCATTCATCCATCATCCGAATGGAGTTTCATAATTCTTTCTTTCATATGAGTTGTATTTATTCCAGAGCTATAGGGATATTTCAATTCATACATTCAGTCACAAGAAACTTCATTGGATCTTCAGGTTGAAAATATCTTGGCACTCCTTTTTCATGCTTAAAAAAGTAATATCTGAGAATAACATCATATTAAGGCATCTTATATATAGTAATAACTTAAGAGCCTACCAGGTAAGCATTATTATGCCTATTTTACAGATGAATTTATTGAAAGACTCATAAAAGTTAGATTATCCACTAATCTGAACTAGATGTCAGAAGGAAGGTACGAACCATGTCTCATGCCAAATCCACCCTTACTTATTATGCTACACTAACACATAACTCTCATTAAAAAAATTGTGAATGAATTCTAATTGGTTTCTGCACCTGAAGATTCACTATTAATGCTATTTAATAAACCAGGTGTGAGTCACTGCGCCTGGCCAAACCAGATGTTTTAAAATAGTTATTGAAATTCATACAGCTGGCTGATCTTGAAAATCAAGTATTCAATATAATTGTGCATGCCCTATTATAATAGAAAAACTTGACATTTTGCTTGATATTAAAACTAACAATTGGTCAATGTAAAAAAATAACTCAAAGGAAGTGAAAAGGTAGCCTCCAGAGTGGAAGAGATATTCTCAGTAGAGTACATATATCCAACAAAAGATTTATATTTAGAACATACAAAGAACTCCTACAAATCAATAAGGCAAATATAGCTTAAAAGAAAAATAAGCATAAGTCTTCTACAAAAACTTGACAAAAGAGAGAGGATATCCAAATAGACAATGAACATATATTAATAAAAGGGTACACAGCAATGACATATGAGTACATAGCACTGAATTGCTAAAAATGAAATGATTGAGGGTAGTAAGGATGCAGGGGAATGGAATTAGGAATTTTCCTGAGTGCAGAAGTTAGAATCAGAACATGGTATTTGTCAAAGCTCATCTTTCAGACAAGGTGTGGTGGGGCTAAATGTATTAATATTTGGAAAAGTTTCGATAGGGATTCACATATGAGAGCTCCAAACAGTACTGAGCATGTACCAATTATTTTCAAGTTATTCTAATATTATGTCTTTATTCGTCTCCATGACAGGTTTGAGTGACTGGAATAATCAAGTTGAATTTGAATGTTTATTCTCCTATATTTTATGATTTTTCACATGAGACTGATGTGACAATTAGAATAGTTTGCAGTGATGACTGACAACAATGATTTTACCATACCAACATCTACTGTGGTTTGATTTGACCATCTAAGACATCTAAGACAGTGTTTTAATTTTTTCCCCCTCTTTGGTCAGGAATCCTTTATGTGTGAAGTGTAAATAAATAAAAGGGAAAAATGTGTGCTGATCTGGCTGTAAAATAGTTTGGGAAGCATATAAACCCTGCTGGCCTTCCCTGGCTCCCCAACAGGCCACACAACACTTAATTCCATCCATCTAGGCACTGGAGGGAGAAAATGTTTAATTTCCTGAATCACCAATGCCCTGGAACACAGATACCCCAGTGTTTTTGAACACTTTCTTCAAATGAAGAAAATTCCCCAGAACCCTCAGGAAAAGTATTCACCAACCCACTGATGAACATTAATTGAAGAATTAAACTCAATAATCTAATAAAATATATTAAATTGTAAATTATCACTATAAATGAGAAATTTTATGTATGTAATTGTTAAAAATAACTTCCAGGATTATCGTTGAAATAAAATCATATAATTTATTATTTCTTTTTGAATTTTTCATGCTAAGTCTCTGTCACTCAAAAATCTGCATAGCTCACCAGTACAAAACCAGTTTCAGAAAACAGAAAAAGTGTCATCCTGCTTCTAATTGAACGTAAGGTTACTGCTACAAGGAGACAGGCAGCTGGCTTCAGCCCTGCCTGTGATTATGTATGCACCTGGATAGGTAACTTCAACTGTGTGTCGTTTTTTCTCATCGAAAATGACAAAAGATCGTGTTAAGTGATTTCCAAGGACATGAGGTAGGCCAAATAATGCTCCTCAAAATATCCCAGTCCCAACGTGCAGAAACTGTGAAAGTTACTTTACATGGTAAAAAAGGACTTTGTACATATGATCAAGTTAAATATTTTCAGATGAGAGATTTTCCTAGATTATTCAGGTGGGTCTTTAAATGCAATCGCAATTTTTTTTTATAAGAGGGATGTTTGATACAGGAGAGAGGAAGGCAATGTGACCATGGAATGCTGCAGCCACATGCCAAGAAAGGCCAGCAGCCACCAGGAGCTGGAAGAGGCAAGAAACAGATTCTTTCCCAGAGCCTCCAGAGGGATCGTGGCCCTGCTGACACCTTGATTTTGGTCCAGCGATACTGCATTCAACATTCCAAACTCCAGAACTGTGAGAATAAATTTCTGTTATTTTAAGTGACCAAGTTTGGGATGATTTGTAACAGCAGCCATAAGAATCTAATCAGGACCCTTCCAGCTTTAAAATTTTATGGGTGACAAAACAAGTTAAAGATGTAAAAACCAATAGGCACTTGGAATAACTTGATTTTACTATAAAATTCTAAAGTACAACTGGGTGTTGAAAGCTCTGGGCTTCTTGACATTTGTGACTGTAGTTGGTTGAGAGATTGGCTCTGATTTTTTACTTTATGTGAATGCTTTTTACTTGAAAAATAAAATGACAGTCATTTGTCACTAGTGTGTAACTGATTCAATGTCTAATTTATGACACTGAGACTACAGTCCCCTCTGATATGGCCCTTCCTGACCATCATCATTCCCTCCCCCACAGCTTGCCCTGCGGTCTGCTCAACATTTCTATTTACTGACACATGAGGGGGTTGCTTGAAAATCCAATTCATTGAATAAATATTTTATGGGAACTCACCCTTTCTCTCACCTCCCTCTCTCTCTTCAATTTGCTCTGCTCTGGCTGTTGCAGGGACCATTCCAATAAAATGATTTGTCTCAAGATCGCTGATGTCCTCCGTAGTCTTAAATACAAGGGACTATTTTTCTTCTCTTCTTAACTTCACTTGCCAGCAGCACTGGACATAACCGATTCTCTCCTTCCTTCAGGAAACAATGTCCTTTTTTGACTTCCACATCACCATTTTCTCTTGCCTGTCTTCCTAGTTCACTGTCTGCACCCTTGCAGTCTCTTCTTCTGATCCTCTTCTTCCTCAGACCTCTAATTTTCAGAATTACTCAGAGCTTGAACGTGAGTAGTCCTCTATTTTAACCCACTCAGTCTAGATACACTTACCTATTTCCACAGCTTCAAATGACTTCTGAATTCTGATAGCTCCCTGACTTATATATCCGAACTCCAGATTTACAAATTCAACTGTGAGATTCATAGCTCCCCTTGAATTCCTCGTGGCATCTGAAATTTAAATTGTGTGAAAAATCTACCTTTCTCCTTGCACACTTCCATCTGTCCTTTCTCCAGTATTCCCTATCTGGACAAATGGTGCCACTGTCTACCAGGTTGCCCCAACCAGAAACCTGAGTTATCTTTAATACTACTTTTCCCATCAGCTACCATGCTAAATCCGTCACCTAATTTGTATATTTTGTCTCAAATATATTTTGTATTTAACAACTTCTTTCCGTCTCTATTGCTACCATTGTCTCTAGATTGGACCACCTCCTACATGGTCTCCTACTTCCAGTCTTGCCTATTCCCAATCCATTCTCCACATGGAAGCCAGGTTGATATTAATATTAACACGCTAATTTCTTCTATTTTTTATAAGTAAAATCCATGCATGATTTAGCCCTTTCCTGTTTCTTCAAACACATCTCAAACACTCCATCACACACTATAAACACTCAGGTCTTTCCTCAATTCCTCTAAAAATTAATTTTTTCCTGCCTCCAGGTCTTTAGACTGTTCTTTCCCTTTTCATGGAACACTGTTCAAACCCACCCCCCGGCTACGCGCAACTTTTTATTTTGGTTTCAACCCACATTTACCTCCTTAGAAAAATCTTCCTGACCCATTATTTTGACCCATCTTTTGTTAGTACCCTTCTCTTTTTTCCCCCTCTCTGGAAGTTTATAGAACTTTCTCTTTATCCAGTGTTCCGAACATGCTTAAGTGTGGGTTTATTTTTGTCCATTAATTTGTGTACTCAGTGAAAACAAGGGAAGGATGAGAGTAGGAGCAGGTAATGTCAGCTGTACTTTCTGGGGCTCTAATAAGTTTTGGAAAGATTAGCAGTCTCTGAGTCTCGCAGAAGGTGGTGTTGGGGCTCTGTGGAAAGAGTAAACATCGGTCAGCTTGTGAATTCCTAATTAGTACATGACTGTCTTGGTAGGATACCTTAATACATTATCACGCGAAGTGCTGTGATGAGTTCAATTCTTGTCTTCCTCCAGCCCCTATGGAAATGCATCTTGCTAGACTGGATTCTTCCTGGTGTCTGCAGTTGGTTCAGTGAATGCAGCCCCTGCCTTTTCCTACCGTAATTAACTGAGTTTGCCTGGTTATTTCCCCAAAATGAGTTTTGAAGTCATATGGGCTTAGACGAAGGTACAGCTGGAAGATGACTCGTAAGGTTAATAGTGAGGAAGGCTGGAGAAATAGAGACAGGGATCAAGAATGCGGTCCCTGACCTGTCCTCTTGGGAATTTAAAAAACAAACAAACAAAAAAACCCAGAAGCAAACTTAAAAGACTCAAACTGTACAAAATGCCAAGAACCTAACAGACAGAATTGAATGAGATATAGATTTTCTTTGGCTTCTTAATTTCATGATCTCTTTCAGGCCACTAAAGCACAATTTACTTCACTAGCAGAAGTAATTTACTAAATGTATTCTGGAGGAATCCCTGAGTTCATGTATCTCTGAAAAGGAGCAATTCGTTCCTTTCTTATGGTATCAGGCCCAACAAATTATACAGAAATAGAGGAAACAAGAAATATCATTAAATATATTGAACTGGCTAAAGGAGTGGTTTTCAAACTGTGTCTCAAGGTCAGAGGCCACTTGGGGAAGGATAAAGCAGAGGCAGCTTCTGATAGATCAGCTGCATTTTTATGTGTTTTGTATATTGGGCTTCTACATGAGATTCAATTTAAAAACAGGCTTCTCCTCTAAAATAAATTAGAAAATCACTGGTCATTCTAAGAATAGAAAAAATAGAACATCTTGAACATGCCACACAGCTATGTTCACCTATAATGTTTCAATAAAAATAATATTTTAAATTTCTTAGCTATCATTTGAAAATACTGTAATATATCTAATTCAGTCATTTTAAAATAAAAAAGAATTAAATAAAAAAGAGAAGCAGGAGGGAGAGAGACTTGGTGGACTGGATTCCAGTTTCAATTTTATTCATTTTGAAAGTTCATTATTCCTTGACAATTCCACTTCAAATCTATGACTGCATGAAAATAGATTTTAAATAGACGTGATATTATTTCTTCTTACATATAAAGCTAATTAAGCATTGCTTTAAAAAATAATTTCTTAAATTATTTTAAAAAGAAAATTCTTAAGTGAAATTCTAAATTTTCACTTAGAATCTAAGTGATGTTAAGATATAACTAGAACATACTAAGCTATCTATCAATATTAGTTAAATGAATAAATAATGAATAAAATTTCAGGGAAATTATAAAACTATAATTCATTCATTCAAATATGAAATGATTAATAAAATGTTATGAAAATACATATTTCCATACATTGTTGGGAAAAAATTTTACCTTTATTTTTGTTCTCAATTAAAAAAACTTATTTTGTTCTCTTTTTATATTAACATAAAATCCACGTAACATAAAATTAATCATTTTAAAGCGAACAATTCAGTAACATTTAACACATTCACAACGTTGTGCAATCCCTATCTGTATGTCCAATTCTAAAACATTTTTATCATCCTCCCCAAAAAGAATACTCATGAAGCAGTTATTCCCCATCCCCCTCTCTCCTTAGGCCCTGGCAACTACCAATTTGCTTTTTGACTCCATGGATTTATCTATTCTGGACATTTCATATCAATGGAATCGTATAATGCATGGCTTTTTACATCTGATTTATTTTACTTAGCATAATATTTTGAGGTTCACCCATGTTACTGCATATATCAGTACTTCATTACTTTTGGTTACTGAATAACATTCTGTCATATGTATATACCATAATGTGTTCATCCATTCATCTATTGATGGATATTTGGGCTTTTTAAAAAAAAATCTTCTGGCTATTGTAAAGAGAGCTGGTGTAACCATTCGTGTACAAGTATTTACTTAAGTACCTGTTTTCAATTTTTTAACAGCCACAGCTAGGAATGAAATTGCTGGGTCATGGGACAATTCTTTTTTTTTTTTCTGACACAGCGTTTCCCTGTGTTACAGAGAATGGTCTTTAACTCCAGGGCTCAAGTCATCCTTCCGCCTCCACCTCCTGAGTAGCTGGGACTATGGGCACATCCCACTGCCCAGCCGCAATTCTATTTTTAGTTTTTTGAGACACTGCCAAACTGTTTATCGCAGTAGCTGCCCCATTTTACAATTCCCCCAGCAATGTATCAGGGATCCTATTTCTCCAGATTTTCACCAACACCTGTTATTTTCCATTTGGTTATCTTTTAATCAAACATTTCTGCAATTAAATACAATGGTTGGTTTTACAGGGCAACAAATTGTTTAAAAGAGGACTTCCCTTTTCATATAGTTGCTCTGCTATTTTTCCAAGATTAAATTCCTCTTTCTTCTTCATTCAGTGTATATAAAAAAATAGTTTCTGGCTTTACTAAGGCCCCAATATAGATCATCCTATCATTATACTGTGGGAACTTGCTTTCCTTAAATGAAAGACAAGGATTCATTAGAATCGCAGGTAACATTCTTAGTAGTTTTTATCACTTCCTACTCTAATTGCCATAATGCCATATATTTTCTTTTCTACTGTTTTTGTCTGGAGATATCTAGGTCTGTGATAGTGAATGTTGAGAGAGAATGGAGAACAAGAACACGAAATTTAGAAATAGAAAATATTTAGAAAAATAAACTTAAACAGGTGGATGCCTACTATATGCGATTTCACCTATGCACACCAAATTATTTCACAGCACAGGAAAGCGTAAGTCTCAGAAAAATAGAAACATGGATATTTTGACCCGTCGTTGGACATTTTACCATTACTTCATGTAATTTCACTGGTAATTTTCTTGGTATGTATTCATATAATTTTATTTCTCTGCTCCATGGCTGCTCTATCATCTAGAATCGTTTGTTTAGGTGACTCTAATACGGCCACATATCAGTTGAATGCATTTCTGCTCAAGCAGTGATCAGTCACACGCCACCTGCCAAGCACAGTAACAGATCGCCAACTAGAAAATTCTGACAAGCTATTCCCAGGAGATTCCCATGCTGTGTTTTATAACAGGAGGAGCCCATCAGGATCATAGCCTAGGAATGTAAACCCAAAAGGAAGAATGAAAAAAAGAGGGAAATAAAGGATGAAAGTGACTAAGCATAGGAGAAAACCTTTTAAAATCAGAATAGAAGTATTGAGAGACTATAAAAAACATGAACACAGGAGGGAAACAGATTGTAAAAAAAAAATGGCCTCGGAATTAGAAAGAGAAGTTAAAAAGATTGTACTGCATGGTAAACAATGTAAATTAAATATATAGCAACCAGGAATTCGGAAAATGTCAAAGGGGAAGATACACAGCATTTGGCAGTTTTTGCCAAATAAGTTGGAAAGATAGAAGACATAAAGCCCAGTATAGCAGAAATAAGCAAGGACACATGGCACGAAGCAATGATTCCTAAGGCACAGAGTGTGCTGATACAGCGTGTGCCTTCCAGGTACAAAGCTTGGGGGTTCAGCCTCATCATCACCCATTCACGTGTACTTGTGGGGACTCAACAAATATTTGTTGTTTCTGCAAGAAAGACAGACATACCATGCAGGACATTTGCTTATGTAAAACACAAAGAAAAAAAGCATTGATATTTTTCTTCTCCTAACTTGTGGAAACATGTTAATTTGTGTTCATGGATATTTCCCAAATGTGCCTTTCCTCTGAGACAGAACAGTGCGCCTTCCCTGTATGATGTACTTGCCAGAAAATAACAGCAGGAAAACCACATAAATATTACCAAAGGAAAGACTGTTTCTTTACAGACTCCTGTGAGGAGATGGAAGCTGGACTTCAGAAGCAGAATGTGGACATTGTAGACACATACTCTACTTCTTCCTATCATAGCTTGGAAGACCTGCAAGCAAAGAAAGAAGGGCTGTTGTCTCGAATCCTGTTCAAGAGGAAGACAAAGGTGGCTTTGTGCTACTTCTGCCAAAGGGGGAGTGTTGTGGGCACAGTGTCAATTACTGAAATCCTGCCTGGAAGGAAGGCAGACTCTGTGTCATTGGAGATTTGAGCTTTTGTGACATTAAAACCTACACGTGACAGGTCTGATTTGATTGGTAAATACCTGCCTTCCCAAACTGTGTGGTAATAATACCTTCTTTTGGTGAAGACTCTGAAGCTGGCTTTGTGGTAGGAAGCTATTCTAGTGTTACACTGGATCATCCAATGTTTGTGAGTTGCAGAATAGAACAAGATAACAAAGGCACAAAGACAGAAAGTCATAGGAAAAAATTACCAAGTAGTTCTTTGAAGAGAGAATGGAAAAATATTGGAGTTTCAGGAGAGCAGGGGTGCTGATAAATGCATGAGAATCAAAATAAGTTTGCAGAAGGAGAACCATATAGCTATTTAAAATGCTTGTTTGGAAAAAGGAATGGTGTGGAAAATTTACAAGAGTATATCTTCTAATTCTAGAAACTGTACTCTTAATTTTTTAGAATTTAAATCCAAAATTATGTTTACATACTGCCTGGATTCATTTTTATTAACCAGTTTAACTAAAATCTGTCTATAATTATAAAGTGATTAGATATTAACATAAAGTAAATTCTTTTGTAGCCATTAATGGATTTCTTAATAAGGTTTTTCTGACATCTATAAATTTAAGATACAGTGAAACTAAGTTTAGACAGATCTGATTTAGATATCATTCAGTAAAGGATGCTGCTTGCCTGGCCTGCCCAAATGTACACCAGTTTGCAAGTGACAGATTTTACAGATTTTTACAAATTATAAATATGGGTTTGGCCCACAAATTCAGCAATATCTCCTAATGTCAACAAAAGAAGGTTGATAACTGTTGATGAGACACTATGGAATGAAGAGATTATAATTTAATAAATAGAGTAAGTGGTTTACAACAAATTCAAATAATATGCTGGTATAGTCACAATGAAGTTTTTGTTAATTACCTATACCTTCTTACTTAGCCATTAAAGACACCTTAACCCAACTGACCAACAGTTCTATAAAGATCCTTTTGTTCTTTCATCTTCTCTTTCTACATTTCATGATAATTTATATTCTACCCAGAATTTTGTTGAAACATGTCAGACTGACCATTTCTTTTTATCAGAATGAATGAGAAAATTTCAATATTTCTCAGCAATTGAGAAAACAATTTAGCCAGACCAATCTGAGTATGAGACCTAGTTCTGTGTCCTTGGGAAAGACATAGCTCCTCTGATCTCAGGTTCCTCAATGCAAAATGGGACTATCTACCTTTCTGAGTTGTATGAGGACGTGAGACCCCTTGTGCAGGGGCTGGTACAGAGTAGGTACTTGAAAATGACCAATTCTTTTTTCCTGTTTTTTTTTCTCCTTCTAATTATTCTAGGTTTAATCTTAAGACTGCAACAATTTTTTAATCCAATTAAATCCAACAGATTTTATTAATCCAATTTCCATTGCTCTAGTCCTTTAATAAATTGTTGAAACGAACAACCATACCAGAAAGAAAATTCTGGCAGTAAGGGTCTATCAGGTATGTACACACAATTGACAAACCCTGTGTACATTTTTTTGCCACAAGGATACTGTAGCTGCAGTAGGAGTTTCATCAGCACCCCTAACTTATGTGGAAAAGGAAAATCTTCTAGGCTGAGTGCAGCCTTGAATACAACTATTAATAACAATGTCCTTTATCCTATTTAGTACATCTTTGCTGTCTCAGCAGAAGATGGTTCCAAAGCCATTCCTTTGCTAAATTCTGTATTAACGGTATTTCATTGCTTAACTATTCTAAATCTACTACATATGTATTAACAAGTGTAACCAGGAGTTTCCTTGCCCCTTGAAATCTATTAAGATAAACTTGAACCCTCTTCTATTCCCGTGTATAAATAGGAATCTTTGCTAAGGGTTTACATTCAAATGGTCAAATTCTGGTTCTGGACTCTTGCATGCTATGCAACCCATTCATGAATCTCAAGCTAATACTTAGTTTCTACTAAAATGACATCATTCATGCAAGATGCATAGATGAAGCAGATCAAATTAAAGACTTTGGTGGGGGTGGTGGAGTTGAGAGAGATTTACACTGAAGCAACACCAACAACTTCCAATCAGACGTTGACAACCATGTTCCTCAAAATTCTTTTGGCTACCATGACACCTGGGGTTTTTCACTGGCACTTTGTTCCACAGAGTGCCCATACATCAACCATCTCACTCAGTCCTTCTCATCCCACTTCATTTTCTTTGATCTTATTTTCCCCCTAATTCAGTCCCTTGAATTGTTTTAGTTTTCTAAAGGAAACCGTTCATGTTTTACCTCGCAGTGTTTTCATGTCTTGCATAGATAGTGTGATCTAAAGTCCTTACTCAGCAAAGGTAGTTAAATGAATGAAAATTTTAGTTGTGATGTCTTGGTAGAATCAGTCTGGAAATAGGAGTGCGGGTAGCAATCGATGGAGATAAAACAGTAAGAAAGGAAATGATGTAAACAGACAAGTTTCATTACACTATAGAAATATTTCTCTATAGCAGTCAAAATGGTATAGCAGATTTAAATTATCTTTGGGTTTCCAGCAGTTTTGAGGTATACAATGTTATACTTCCATGAGACATGATTTTTGGTTCATTGATAACAAATCCAAAGATTCTGACTTCTCGTCTAACTATAGAAGCAGAAGATAAATGCCTGATTATGAAAACTAGAAATAGTATAACAAGTTATTTGCACAATTCCTGAAAGACATTGGCTGTGAAAATCATTGAAAGATATTTCCTTGGTCTTGGTCACAGTAGATTCACATCTGGCATTTGGTCACTCATTCATTAAATGTTAATTAGCATAATTTGTGCAATTTCAATGCTTTTTTTTGTTTTTTGTTTTTGTTTTTTTTTTACCCTTTGAAGGGTTTAAAATATGCTATTCTGGCATATTGACTAAGGTAAAGACACTTGAAAAACAGCAGGTGCAAAAAAAAATCACTTTGACCTTTGTGCTGTTTCTTAAAAGCAGAGGATGAAATTCCCACGTGAAAGACGTCCTTCCTATACTTGAAAGATGCAACATCTTTATCCTCCAGGATGAGAAGTCGAAACCAAGAGAATTCTGTACAGACATTACTGAAATAACTCTTACGTTTTAAGCCTTCCCACATAATTTAGTTGTTTCCGCACAACCTACTATTCTTCCAATCCAGCAGGTAAGTAACTATCTCCAAGTTCTTCCTTGGGTCTTCATTTCCTCGTGAGGGCTCTCACGCCATGTAAAACTTGTATTATGCTTTTCTCCTGGTAACCTATGTCATGTCAATTTAATTCTCGGACCCAGCCACAGCCCTCAGAAGATGGAGGTGGAGTTTTTCACCCCTGTACCTTTTAATGGGGAAAATGGTAATAAAGGGAATCTTCAAAGGATAATTAGGTTCTTTCTTACTGATCTGCAGATTGCTTATCTAATTTAAACAAATTTCTTTTCTTCTCATTTCCCTTTACCTTAAGCCTGAAATAGAAACAGTAAATTAAGTACAAAAAAAAAAAAGTTCTTTACTTCTCAGCATGCAATTTCCTTCCAAATAAAGTTATCCAGTTAACTTCCATTAATATAAAAAAAATCACTATACTAGTTAACATTTCCTGAATCTGTAATTTCAGTTTTTTCAAATATATAGAATAATTTTCTAGTGCATAATTTTAAAACTGAGTTTTGTACACAGAAAGCTATAGCTAAAACATGCTACATAAATTTGGCTCTTAAATATGCCAAAAGTTTAAAAATCATTCAGTGACAATGCAGCGATTTAGAAATATTATTAATTTTGAGAATAGTAACATGCCTCAGTGAAAACATATAATTCTTTTTTTCAATACACATTTGAGCCTCCGTTACATGCTAAGCGTTGTGTATAAAGGATTCCAGAAGTAAATGTGACCTCCTTTCTAATCAGCAGGAGCTCACCTTCTACTGAGGTGACTAATGACAAGTTAGCAATGGTAACAGAGTCAGAAAAGTACTGTACTAAATCCGTGCACAGAGAATAGAGACAAGAAAGGACCTAATTGATCCTGAGGAATGGGGCACAGTCGAGGAGCCCTAGTTTATGGAGCCTAAAATGATGAGTTAATCATACACAGGCATGAAGCGAAATGAGTGAAGAAGACCAGAATAAGAAAAAGGAAGGAGATGTATAAAGCTGGAAGTTGTGAGGGATCCTGGCACATTATGAGAATGGAAAGTGTGTCTACGTCACTGGACAAAAAGGGGTGTGTGTGCATGTGTGTGTGTGTGTGTGTGTGTGTGTGTGTGCACTTGGCAGCTACAGGGGAAGAAAAACGATTTTTTCTTTAACTGTCAGAAGTTCTTAGTTGGAAGGAATCCCTGCAATCGAAGACAGATTAACAAGGGAAAAATAAGCAGAAGTTTATTAGCATGCATATTTCATACCCATGTGGGAGATACCCAGGGCATGAGTAATTCTCCAAGAGGTGGCTTTGAATTCCAGTTATACAGCATCTTCAACAAAGCACAGTACATTTTTAGAGAAGTGAAAGACAGAGAAAAAGGACTTTGAGTCTTCAGGGATTGCAACTTGGGGGAAGGCAAATAAATGGCCGATAAAGGCTATTAGCAAAGCTTGTTGATGCAGATTCCTCCTGGGCCATCTGTAGGCCCAGAAGGGTCTAAAGTCATCTGCAGTGGTTAACCTCTGGTCTCCCAGGTATGGATACCTTTTGTCTTTGTAAATCTATGTCCTGCTTTTAGGCAAATACAGGGAGGGCAGAGAGATTTCCTGCATCTACTTCTTCTTAATTGCCTTCAGCTCAAAAATCTTTCGTGTTTAGATGTGGCATATTCTGGCCTCTCACAGTAGCAGGTGAGTCTGAATACACATAGAGTAAGACACTAATTTAAGGGTCTTGTATGCTTTATTAAGAATTTTAACTTTATCCTGAATTCACTGGGGGCCCAAAGAAAGATATTCCAAAGGTCAGCTACCCAGGAAAGACAGAAGAAGTTTGAGGCTTTGGAGATTATTTGAGGTTAATCCATTTCATACTTATGACCCTGAGTTAGCATAGGGGTGAGTCCTACTAATTCTTCAAATGGCCCTGGTTGCACACAACGCAGAAGACCAGGCCTCCTCAGACAGCCTACACCAGAGATTCTCACATGAGAATCACCTGAATACCTGCTTTCAGTGATCCAAAAAGGTCTCTGAATATAGGTATTTTTAAAAACTTTCAGTGGCATTAATGGGTAGTGAAGACTGAAGCCTCTTTCTTTAAGTCATGGAAGGTAAAGCATAGAACATTTGAAGTTGTTAAGAACGGGATAAAACTGAATTGCAATATTCAGGTATTTGAGATGGATGTATCTATCCCCTCGGGGTCTAACGCTTACGAGTTGTTAGGAGTTAGAATTAACGAATGCATTTTAAAAGGCGTATGAACTAAAGAACAGCAATTAAAATCAGGGTTGTGGTCTATCCTTTCCCCAGGACACTCTAAGCACAAGATTCTTCAAACATCCTCTTTATTTTTTACATATATGTGCCTTTGCTATCTAGAATAGTGTTTTTCAAACTATTCGCATGGAAACATCCTAACCGTGCCTCGAAGCTGCATTGCCAGGTCTTTCCCGCCACCACCATCACTGCCAGGCAGGAATGGACACATTTTTTATGACTTCGCTGAAGCACTGATCACACTGGGTCTGCTGTCCTTGCTGAACTGTGGCTTCCATAAAGACTAACATCCCTAGAATCCCCCCTGCGCTGCCTAACAGCAAATGTTTGTTGAAGGGCTCTGAGTACATTAAGAAGAAAAAGAAGGTTGTAGGTTTTGTATTCGCATAATAGCAAGCTGGTTGAGTAGAGAGCAAAGGGGATGAAGGTCATTTTAAGAAGTATTTTGTTAGATTGAAAGAATAGATACCAAAAGGGTTGAAACAAAAAGAGCATTGATTGTTATACAATATTGATATGGAGGAAATGTCACACATTTCTATTTGTGGTACAGACTTGGACTGTTCATGAATTGAGTGAGAAAGTATAAGTGGCCCCATAATCCCGGTTTTCATTGGCATAAAGGCTGTGTGGAATATCTGGGTTAACAGGTCCTCGGGGAAATTCTCAGGCTATTTGTGATCTAAACAATTACCTGGAGGAATTCAGAATGGTTCAAATACAAACAGTACCACTATCTGCTATTTTATGGCTTCTACTGAGTCAGAAGCCTTTTTTTTTACTTGAGACTTTGAGAATCACAGAGAGGTAAAAGAAAACCCAAATATTTCTTATACCACTTTGGACAGGAATAACAGAAAACAAACAAAAACAACAACAAAACCACTATGTATGATGTATCATTATTCCATTTATATGCCTGAAAACATACGTTCAAACTCAGTCTCCAATCACACCCATGGAAATAGGACACGTTAAGTCATATCCACACCTATTGATGTGGATAACTTGGATAACTTGTTTTAGGCATTTTGTCTTTGCTTTTCTTTGTAATTTGTTACTGAAACTACAAATATCAAAGCAAATGTATTCTTTCCTTTTCTGTACTATTAATGTATGTTCTGATTATGTTGGGCAAGAAGTAAGAATATTCTATCCTCTTTAGGTTATCAACATCTACCATTTGAAGGTTATTTATTTTGAAAATAATACAGAATTTGTATCCAACACTGTTTATAATATGTTATAGGTTAACAAGCCTCTGGGGTATAACTGTATTTGTTAAAAATGGAAGACATACAGATCAGATATTTGAGATTCAAAATACACAAACCTAGTGAGTAGGATATAATCAAACCTAAGTCTTCAGATTTCATTTTCTACAAAGTCACCATATTATTAAGGATTAAGTAAAACTGAATAAAGGGGCGGCTTTCTATTTTGTTCCACTATCCTGCTTATCTGATTTTAAAATGAAGTTAAGATCTCAAAGCCACTGTCGAAGGAGGGTAAGAGTGTGGTTTGATTCTGCCATCGATGCACTGTACCACCACGGAGTAGTCTTTTAACCTTTTTGAAATCCTCATGCACTATGTCAAAAAGGACTTAGAACCAGGTTAATAAGATCATGTCTGGTGAGTATTTTAAGCTATTTTATTCTCAGAATGATAAGCAAATGTGAGGTTTTATTAGCATTATCATTATCATTGGCTTCAAAGGGAATTTGGCTTTCAGAGCTCAGTGGGGTGAAAAAAAGAGTAAGAACCTGGCTGGTGGTGTTCAAATAAATGTCAGGGTTAAGAATTCAAGGAGGAGCAGAAGAGACAGAGGGAGAAAAACCTTGTTTCATTGAGATGTCAGTGATGAGAGCCAGCTGGAGCAGGATTGAATCCTAAATAAATTATCAGGGCAAAACATACATTTGTGTGTTCTCTCTCTCTCTCTCTCTCTCCCCTCCCCACAATCCACACACATACACACAAAATCTTTTAAATTCATTTCTCTGTTATTCAATCTAAGGTATTGCTCAGCCCCCTATGTTAAATTCAAAAGATATGGATAAGTAAAATCACTCTAATTGGACTTCTGACAGCTTTTCTTAATGGATGTGTTAATGGGATTTCCCTACATGTTTAATGTTGCATATATTAATGAAAAATATAGCAGGCCACTTCTGTTAGATTAGTCCGAAACATTGCTAGTTAGTCCTAAAATGTAATATCTCTAATCTCCCAGTTTGAAATGGATGGTAATATTAAGAGGAAAATCTTAACATTTTATGGTTGCTGTCATCCTATTGTAGTGAAATCAAAAGTGACACGTTTTGAACATAGTTTAACATTTGCATTTTTTTAGCTCAGCTGAGAATGAAAAAAAATCTGCTTCGTATGTCTAATATTGCTCATTGAAATGTAAATCACAGTAAATGACACATGTAGAAATAAACGGACAAACAGCAGAAAAAATAAAAATGTATTACCTCCATACAGCCATTTGTCTTCTGATAGCACGAGTAAAGCTTAAGTCAGATACAATTAAATGGACTGAAGCTTTAACAATGACTTTTGAACTGCTCGAATTAACAAAATCAATCCTCATAAATTAAGCTATCAGTGATCAATGATACAATTAAGTTCCGTAATCAAAAAATGCTACAGTGCACACAGTGTCACTTGTGCTATTTCTAACACTGAATTTTAACTACTGCTGGCTAACTCTTCCTGCAGGGTTGTGTACAACTCCATCTGGCACACTAGACACTAACATTATGATACATGGTGTCTTTTCTATTCTTCAATTTAGGCTGACATCTGGTGGTCCAGGGGAACGACAAGCAATGCTTCTGAATGTAAACCAATTCACAAATGCAGCTTTCTCCGCTTTTCCCTTTGTCTTTCTGAAGTGCTTGAAATTGCAACCAAACCAGTTAATTACATGGAAGTTCACATAGAATAACAATTTAAACAGCAGAACAATAAGGGTGAAGAAAGTGACCTTCGTGTGATGAATTATATACATGCAAGTGTATCGAACTCTGCAGTGACTAAAAAGCATCAATAGAAAGCACCATCTATTGGCCAATTAGACCCACTCAGAAAGGGTACTATTTAATGGCACCACACTGGGGATCATAATGGGAATGTGGTACATGTAAGATTTCCTTCTTTCTTTCTCCTTGTCAGAATAGTTGGAGGGAGGGAAATGAAGGGAGTGAGGGGAAGGGAACTACTGTGTATAATCAGAGAATGATATTTAAACAGGCATAAGGTAGTATTCAAAAGCGTTTATCTTCCATTTTTCTTTGGGAAGAAAGGAAGACTTCCAGCAGTTAGCAGCAGTCCAGATGGCAAAACACATTGGGCCAGAAGCAGGAGCAATTCAACTCTCCCTATGCCTGGGATTTAAAAAAACAAACCTCCAAATACCTCCGATTAATTGACTGTGGTATATTCCACTAATTACCAAATGGTGGAGGAACAGAATGATACATTGTCCACTGGATGTCTGTCATACCATTTGTACAATTTAGCAGCACAGAAAAAGAAAAAAGCTCCTGATTTTTCTCACATTCGGCACTTAGCCACACCATTCTATAGTATTTTGACAATGGAGAGTCTTAATAAATGGGCATTTTTCTGTTTAGATTTTGACTGTTTTTTTTATATCTTTTGTAATAACTGTATTAATAAATAGCACAGAAAATAAATATAGTCAACTTGCATTGACTTTTATCTTTATTTATGAAAGGTTCTAGACTGAAAGAATTATAGGGAAAGGTCCCTGTTATGAAAAACAACCACACATAAGACAAAACAAACAAACAAATAAAGATTTTAACCTTGTCCATGAAAGATCCTTTTGAATGTTTGGTTAGGTCTCTGTTTGCACTTAACCTTGTGACTCTGAAAATGTTATTGGAAGGGTGCCAATTATGTTGGTGCATTTGAAATATGGCCAGCTCCTCCAGGAGGTAGATTCAAGCTGCCAATACCTAATCTCATAAAGGTCACCCCAAAGTTCAAATGAAATTGCTTTTAGCTACTATAAAACTTACTTGAGTTAAAACGATTACGCTAAAGGTAAAATGTTTCCACCTGCTCTTACCAGTCCTTTCTCACATGTTAAGGGTGAAAATTAGTGCAGTAGTCATAAGATCTCTCAAGAAAGAAGCATTTTATTTTTTAATAAACTCAGTATTATATAAACTTTTAAAGAAGGAGGAGAATAAATATGTATTCTGTAAGAAAAGTGCATGTTCAGAATTGCCTACAAAAAACCATCAACAAGAAAGGCAATGCCATTCTAGTACACTTCGTGTAACTACTATATTTATTAAGGGATAGGGCAGAAAAAAACTGTACTGTGATTTTAGAGGTATTCAAAAAATCTCTCACAAATATCTTACATTGGTTGATAATGAATTGTTCTCAAAATTCAACATTGGTTCTTTTGTCTTTGGGCTACGTGGCCTCCAAGAATGTAAACATTTTCCCAAGAAATCACTTTTAGAAATATGAGTCTAATTTTTATTAATTTTTAGAGTTTTTTTTTTTTTCACACACGGAACTTCCATTTCCTCTAGCTATACCAGTCCAGGTATAAAAATGGTGCCATGTTAAGAATAATTAAAACTATTTCTTTTGAAACATAATATGGTATCTTTATCTTCTTCAAAGACTTTACCACATATTAGGCAGAATTTCAAAGATATTTATCATGTATATAATTGTGTAAGTCCTCCATTCTGAGACCTCCATTTCTAAGTAACCCACATAAAACTTCCTCATCTGTTCTACCAGTGCCACTTCCCACTACAACTTCTATTATCACCACTATCACCACTCTCCTTGCTGATGTGGCTGGTGCCAACAAAACCAAAACACTCGATAGGGTGGTTTCTCATTACGGCACAATGGCAAAACACCTCTTCTAGATTCAGACTTAGATTTCCTTACTTCCTTTCTCCTTTTCTTCCTTCTTTCCCCACTTCCTTCCTTCCTTCCTTTCTTCCTTTTTTTATCAAGAAAAAATGTTGCTCAACTAATAAGCGTAGACATTAAGCTATTTATACGGAATGAAAATACAGTTACCACGGAATTTTGTGATATGGTCCCAATCTTTTGAAAACACAGAGCACTGTCAGAAGGAAGCAGAGTTCTATAAAAGGCTGAAGACAAGAGTCAAGAATGCATCTTTCTCCTCCTAGTGGAGTGGAGCTAGATTATTTTTAGGCAAATACCTGTATTCCTTAATTGGTGCTAGTTTATGTTGGGTGATACTCGGGTAATCCTATTCGAGGATCTGTTACTTAGAACTATACAGACCCATTTTTGAAGCTCATAAACAGAAGATAGAATAATAAAATACATGCTAGGCAAAATATAAAGATCAAATAATGCACAGTTATGTTTACATACATGAATTATATTAGTGTTCCTCTTATTATTCTCAAATCTTGTGTAAAGCGTGTTGTACAGATGCTACCAGTAGTGGAATGCTGGAAGAGGAAAGGAGAGAGGGAATCACTGAATCTAGTACAGTGATTTTTTGCATCCCACCCCCCCCCCAAATTCTCATGAGACTGTGGGGAGGGGAGGGCAATATAAGAGTTTTTTCAAAAGAATTATTCTTAAAATAGCTTCATTACTTTCTACTATAAGATATGGAAGTGGAAATCTTGTTCCTACTCCAGGTAAATCGCTTTGCTGTAGATAAAAATAGTAATAAAAAAGAAAACTAGTAGCATAAAATATGTTAAAACAAAGCAGGAGACTTATTGTGGATAATACATTTTAAGTTTGGTTTTAGGCGAAAATACAGGGAATGTGTTTATACGTTAAAGAGCATCTATAATTTATATACTTATTAATATAGAGAATGCTTTTATTTTAAAATAACAATCATTGTTTCTTTCTTTATGCAACAGGGCCCTTTAACAAACGAAATTCAGTCTGATATTAATACTTAGGTACTAGGGGTCTATTCCAGCAATCTTAGAGCACTTTCTGTAGCTTTAGCAATTGGATGTGCTATATGCTTTCAGTTTTATTAATAAAATACTAAAAGGGGATCTTTGTTTGGGTCCAAGGCTACTGTTCTAGTCTATATATGCATGTCATACACCCAAGGTGGCTCACCTTAGCTAGCAGGTTCCATTTCCAGATGGTTAGCTCGAGTAGAGAGTTAGATTCCTCTCTTGTCAGACAGCCAAGAATTCCTGGGATGGTCCAATATTTGTGTTCCAGAAAAGCAATAGCTGGACGAAGACAGCTGTCATGGCTGCTGAAATTTCCTTGATATAAAGGGAGCAATTGCTCTCTTTTGTGGAAGGCTGGGTCTTTGTTGTTTTTGTTGTTTTATTTTTTTACCTGCACAATCACAGCAAAGATGAAAATGGTTGGCATTTGTTTATCTCCTTTGAGAGCCAGCGCTTTTCCTGCCCAGCTGTCTGTCGTTCCAGAAGCCATTATGCATGAAGTGATAGCAGCCAACTAGCAGTTTCCTCGATTCACTCCTGAACAACTTTTCCTTTTATCCTCTTTCATTTCTAGATGTCCACACGGCCTCATTCTGGATGCCAGAACCCAGCAAGTGAGTCAGACAAAAGCGGATTAAGATTTCCCAAATGTAGCAGTTGAATAGCAGCAGCTAATCTTGTCTTAAACATAAGTGGCACAGTTTGAAAACCATAAGTGATTTACTTTCTTTCCCCTCTCACATAGATAACATGGAATTTTCATATCTCCAGATTTTTTTTTTTTTATCTCCAGGTACTACAGATAAAAAGATGACTAAAGAATTGCCCAAACCTTATGATGAGATTCAATGGGATATGTTGGGATAATGCTTCAAGAGAAATATACAAAGTACTGAAAAATGGAAAAAGCTGTGCTTTCCCAACCAAGAGAATGGAATCAGTGAAAAATGGGACTTGAGGAATGAGTGTATTTACTAGGTTGAGAGAGCAGCATGGCGTTTTAGAAGGAAGAAAGAAAAACCCCACCTGTGGAAGTAGCGGGAGATGAAACAAGAGAGGAGGGCAAAGCCAGGAGGTTTGTATGATTGCGTACAAAATTTAAGTTACAGCCTACAGTTTTGAGAAACTGCTGATAGATTTTAAGCAAGCAAATAGTATGATTAGGTTTCCAGTACCTTGGAAGATGAGTCCGAATACCAATGGCTGAGAAAGCAGGATTATTGCAAAGGGCTGGTTGAGAGATGGAGAAAGGCTGATAAGAGTGGAAAAGAAAAGCCGCAGATGAGAGGTATTTTGGGGAAAATATATATATATATATATATTCAGGGGTGGGGATTTTCTTTTGAAGAACATCCACAAATATGGTACCAAGCATGTACGCATTGTATCAGTTACCTATCAAAATGCAGAAAAAGAAGCACAATATATATCACCCGGACAGTCAAGTTCAAGGGGCAAGATAAGAATGTAGAACTTGCTCAAGGAAGAGAAGGGGCATCTGAGTAGAGCCTGTGGGAACAGAGCAGTGGGAGGGCAGCAAATACACTGCAGTGTGCAGAGAAACCCAAGTGCGAAGAGCATGTACTTCCCAATGGCTTGGTCGCATTGCTGTACTAGTAATTTCTTGGAAAATGACAGCTTCTATTATTGACATTTCTAAAATGACATTTCTATTATTTAAGTTTTAAATACTGACTATAACAGTTCTGGATTCACTTTATTGTGGTTCTTTTATGACAACTGAGAAGACGAAAATAATTTTTTCAGGACTTTTTTCCCTTAAAATTGAGTGTATAGCATCGTGCTGGAGTTTTATAAAGACAACATAAATATTCTTAAATTTGTTTTCATGAGCATTTAATGAATGCATAATTTTAGGTATTAGTTTCATCAAAATTACACAGATAAATTATTGATGAGAATGCCAAATGCACATAAAACATAGGACTTGGAATTAATTTAATGTGAGAGGTCCATTCTCCCCTATTTATTCCTCTCTGTTATTGTGAATACATCCGTGAAACAGTCTGAATATGTTGTATCAAGATATTTTCCAAATAATAAATTACTTTAGGTTTCTAGCTGAATGAAATATTTGAATGTATTCATGGCTAATCAAAAGAGTGAAAGAGGTAAATAATTTGCTATTTTGTCTTATTCCAGTATCCCTAATGAAACTCTGCAAATAATGCCCCATCATTTTTCTCATAACCAAACGTACTCTCAGTGGCACTGGTAGGCAGTAAGAAAAGATGGCCTTTGGATTAGGTTTGACATGGTTGGGACATTGTAAAAGCTTACTCTCTTTAAGCTAGTGAGTTTATCTCAGCCCACAACATTCCACCATTTGAGGTTTTGTTTGGCTTAAAATAAAACCATACCTTTCTTAATTTGATATTTGATTTCCATTTCAGCAGTGCTACCACATTGTAACATAGTAGCAGTCCTGACAGTATTTGCACATAATGAGCAGGAATGCTTCTTTTCGTTTCCGAAACTATGCTTCCAGTTCGGGACCTCATTAATGCTTGTCTAACTTACCACAGTAACCTCTTGACTGGCATCTTTGCCTTTAATCTCTTCCTGACTTGAATCCATCATTCTGCCTGATTAATCTTTCTTTAGTACCATTCTACTCTGGTCAGCGACCTTTTCAAAAAACCTCAATGACTCTCAACTCTCCATTTAAAAAAAATATTTCAAATTCTTTAGATCAATTGTTCGTAGCACGTTAGATTCCTTTACCAAAAAATATATTCAACCTGATGAAAGTTACGAACTTTCTCCCAATAAATTGCAATTCTATTACCATTTACACCGAAGTTCTATGAAATGTCCAGCTAATTCAAAGAAACCCTGAAACATACAGGAATAAAACTCTCTGTATTTTCTTTCATTCATTCAGCAGTTCGACACTTATTATTGGTTTTTCATTAAATACCAGCCGTTGTTCTTGGCGCTTAGGATAATGTAGTAAACAAAACAGATAAAACTTCTGACCTCAAGTGATCCTCCTGCCTCAGCCTCCTGGAGTTCTAGGATTACAGGCATAAGCCACCATGTCTGGCCTGTGTACGTTCATATGTAAGTGAAATAAATGCCAATAATGATAGAGGGTTTAGGAAGGAGGAGTTAACATTGTCTTGTTATTACAACATAAGGTCCTTACATTACCTGTGAAGTGGTATAATGTTATTCGAAAGTGGACTTGAATTAGTTATAAACGTACATTGCAAATTCTAGGGAGAAAAGTAAAAAAAAGAAAAGAAAAACAGTATAACTGATATGCTAATAAAGGAGAGAAAATTAAATTATATAAAATGTTCAGTTAAAGCTACAAAAGGCAGAAAAGGGGCAAGAGACCAAAATAAGAACAAAAAACAAAGGCAACAAATTAAAATCAATAACAAAATAGTGGTAGATATTAATCTAACTACATCAATAATTATTAATACTTTAAACATTCATGGTCTAAATGTACTAATTAAAATACAGAGAAAGTCAGTTGGATCTTAAAATAAGACCCAACTGCATGTTGTCTACAAGAAACTCATTTTAAATATAAAAACACATACAGATTAAAAGTAAATGCACAGAGAAAAATATACCATGCTAACACTAACCATAAGAAATCAGTAGTACCTATATTAATTTCAGAAAGAGAGAATTCAAAGCAAGAAATTTTATCAGGGATAAGGATGAGCATTATATAATGATAAAGGGGTCAATTTCCAAGAACACATAACAATCCTTAATGTGTACACACCTAACAACAGAGCATCAAAGTATAATAATTATATAATATATATAATTGTAATAATATAATATAATATAATATATAATAATTATGTATTTATAATAATATAGTATTATAACATTCTAATATTATTATAATATTCTAATATGTAATAAAATTATTATTATTATATAAAATTATTATAATTATAATACATATACAAAATATGTGTTAATTGATTCTATATTATGGGTAAGACCTCATTGAACTTCATTCTGCCTCTGATTTTTTTTTTTTTAAATTTAACTATAGTTTCTTCCAATCTTTTTGACCTTACTTAATCTTTCTGGGCCTCAGTTTCCTCATTTGTAAAACAAGAAAGTTCAGGTAGAATAACTCCTGAGGCACTTTTTACCTCCAAAACATCATTTTCTAAGTTGGGACTCAATCAATCTTTGCCTCCTTAACGCCATTTTCAGATTTCAAGAGCATGTTCTGTATTTTATCACCCAGATATTTGATGAGAAGAAAGACCAACACCAGGCCCCAAATCAACTCTTCTAGGGCACCATTTGTCACATTCTCCTAATTGACACTAATGCGTTGATCACATCCCTATTTCTCATTTATATTCTCTCCAAGCACTTTCAGTTTGGGAAACGTTTGTCTATATTTTACAAAATTTCTGGGTTAGATTAATTTTATGGTGTCTTTATTTTTAAAAATCTCCTGGCTTCTTCAAATTGATGAATATATACAAATTCATTTTAGATATTATTTTCCACTTTAAAAAGATGAAAGTGTTACAGTAGTATAATTCAGTTAAAGAGACCAATATACTATTTGTTATAAGAATACCAAATTTATGTAGTATTTAAGATGGAGAGACAAATGCACTATAATTATTGTTAGAGGCTTACAAAGCTTGAATTATTCTCATAAAGTAATCTAGCTCTATTTTGTCTCCTAGAACCTTAATGGAATGAACCAAACTAGATGTTCAGCCTTCATCGTTTTTCAACAAATTAGTATAAAAATTTGAAGAGTAAAAAATAACATTGTTGTTGTCCAATAACTTCATTTAACCTTGCTATAAGCAGCAATACCAAACTTGTCT